>JAXGGA010005963.1:0-73694 GCA_038373865.1 Uloborus plumipes | reverse complement strand
AAACAGCGGCTGAGTTCATGGTATCTCACCTACAAAAACATCGCTGAAAGAAATGTTTGGCACTTGGGGAACGTATTCTGTCATCTGATCGAATGTCCACAATATTGGGTATTTAAGCATTATACTCTATTTTGGCATTTTTTGTGATCATATTTTTCAAAAGAAATCTAGAAAAGCACTACGTGTTTTTAAAATAAAAAAACAGTAGAAAGTCTTTTTTTTAAACTGCTCTGAAAAAAGATAAATGAAGAAATTGGGTCGTTAAAATGAGAGCAATAAATCATGGCACCGTTATCGTTCACATTCAACATGCTCTTTTTTAAAGAAATAATAAAAAGTTCATGTTTATCTAACAAAAGAAAGTTGTTATGCCGAATGTGAATGTTGTTTCTCTTAATATGTTTAACCAGAGTAAGTTTTTTTTTTCTTAACATTGATTACTGTAGTGAAATTTTCTGTAGCGATTAAAATTTTTTTAAAGCTATTCTACGTTACCTGTTTTCTTAAATCTATGTAGTGAAGTTTATATCATAAAGAAAGATAAAAATTTCATGTCAGGTTTAATATCATGATTGAACATTTAGTTGTTGATTTTTTTTTGTATGTGCGTATTTGAACTGCAGAAGTTGTTGCGATAATTTTGCTATTTTCAATGTGATTATGCGGTCAGTTCAATTTGAAAAACTTACATTGATATGTTTGTGTAATGAAGCATCTTTTTTCAAGAAATTATTAATTCAGTTATTTGATCTTGCCATGATGTTTTCATAGTGACTTAATTAATCTTCTTGAACTGGATTAGCTTTCTGTATGTTTGTCAACAGAGCTAGGGTCTTTTAAGGCGTGAAAATACTTTATGACATTTTTTAGAGGAGTAAAATACTCGAAACCAGTAACGACAATCCATCCATAATCATCAATTTTATCAGAAATTTTTTTAACTGCAGTAAAGCGTGATTTTTCAAGGAATTGACGTGACACGTCGTCTAATTGAAATGTTGACTAAGCACTTTAATTCTTAGAAATGTAACCCTACTAATTCAAAATTTGGGTAAATATAATAATAGGGTTCGAATAAAATTTTTTTGTTGCTAAATACAAATTAGTATGCAATAGTTAAGACATTAATTCTTGTCTTAAGTTGAGGTTTTATGTGAAATAAATCATACTTGTACTGTACAGTTAAACTTCATTAGTTCGAACACGCTTATGATGAATTACTCTTAAAACAAACTACATTTCTGATCTCTGTCCTCCTGTTAGTTGTTTATTGTTTTGTTTGTCGTATAAGACAAACAACTCTTAAGATGAAATTGATCCCTTGGAGTTTGTTTTAACATGGTTCCCCTACCAGTATTTATCAAACCGGGCAGAGCTCAATTTATTAATGTAAATATATCCGTAATATGCTTACATGCTCATTGATTAAAGAAATATTTTGCTGTCGTCTGATGTGTCAACTGCTTTTGTGCTGCGATCATAGCATTATGAATTGAATTAACTTCGTAAAATATTTTTTCCTTTAGTGCTTTAACAAATAAAATAAACTTTTTTCCTCTACTTTATTTGTTCTTTAATACTCGAGAGAAGGAATGAAATATAACCCCATCAATAGAAACGAAAAAAGTTTGAGAAGCACATGTTTTTCCAATGTTTGCGAAGAGAATATGGCGTATACCGATATATAGGTCCCTCGTACATGTAAGGTTGTCCTGTTTTATCCTCCCTGGAAAAATCCTGAAAAAAACTGCTCTAAATAATATTTTGTCTATTTTGTCTACTTGTTTCAAGAGATCAAATATTCTAGACTAAAATGTTATAACTTAGCAAATTACAAATAAATTTATTTACTTTTCTCAGTGAAGGAACATTTAAAATGAAGTTATCATATTTGAAGCTTTATATTACAGTGTTACGTGAAATATTCATTAGTTTTGATTTTTTTTCTTCATTTTTGTTATGGTTGCACATCTATAAAACAGATAAATTAAGATTTAATGCATTTAGAAGCAATCATAAAAAATGTACTTATGTTTTAAGATATAAAAAATTCTAAAGGGTGTGTGTCTTAACCAGGGTTGGCAAGTTTTTGACAGTCGGAGGTTTTATCCGGTTTTAACCATGGTTTTTACCGTCATGTCAAAAACCCCTTTTTGACATGGTTTTTGACAATTGTCAAAAACCTAAATTTCTGTCCAAAACATGTTTAAATTTGAGATAATCAAAATACATTTTCAAATGAATTTTACAATTTCTGATTTCAGACACAGAAGTAAACTTTTGGAGTTTTAGGTTATTAAAATAAAGTGTAATAAGCAATCCTAAACATAATTGAAGGGCTCGGGAGTAAATAATGGTAACTAGCATTCTACAAAATCAAACATATGGCTTTATTGCTTCGAGAAATTACTGTAACAGGTTTTTTTATTTTAAAAATGAAGTGGGTACATTAATTAAGTGATGTGTGTCTTGGGTACACTTAATAAATTTTTACAAGTGATTTTTTTAAATTTTAATTTGAAATAGTTCGATTTTTAGAATTTGTCAGACACAATTATTTACTCCCGAGCCCTTTAATTGGGATACTACAAGATGATTACATGTGGAAAATAAAATAAATGAATGAGCTACTATCATTATAGTATAAAAATTAATTATAAATAATAGTATATTAAAACGTAAACCTAATTACAATTTTCAAAATTTTAGAAAGCAGAAATTGCATAGTGCACATTTGCCTAGTATTATTTGTAGACTTGCATACATAAAATAAATCATCTTAAGTTAACAGTTATTTAAGGTATTTAGTCCCAAACTAAATCGTTTTTCCTGCGGAGCATGCGGTAACAAAAGACTAGTTTTGATGTATTGTTTTTTTGCTATGATTTTTTAAAGAAACCACAGTAATACTATTGAAACAATAAGCTTATTTTCCAGTATAGAATATTTATAGTAATTCTCAGATAAAGTTGATTACAAAAGTAACAACAATAACTAATAAATAAATAAATAAAGTAGTTTGATCAAAAATATTTATCAGATTTGTACACTGAGTATTAATTAATTTAGTTTTGCTTTTACTCAAAAGAAAAAAAAATCACTTTTAAGTTCTGATATAAAGATTTTTAGATTTATAAAATAGCTAATTAATAGTTATTAAAACATTCAAACAAAACTACTTTAAAAACTGGATTTAACTTTTAAGACTTTTAAATTTTTTCATGACATAACAAGTTAATTCAAAAGAATGAGAATTAATTTTCATTAAATTTATTAATTTAATTTTTATTAAACTTGGTAAGATAACTAATTGATAGTTATTAAAACATTTAAACAGAACTACTCTAAAATTTGGATTTAAGTTTTAATATTTGTAACCCTCCATAACAAGTTAATTTAAAAGAATGTGAATTAATTTTCATTAAATTTATTAATTTAATTTTTATTAAACTTGATTGATAAGATAACTAATTGATAGTTATATAAACATTTAAACAAAACGACTTTAAAAGCTGGATTTAAGTTTTAATATTTAACTTTTTTCACGGCAAAACAAGTTAGTTCAAAGCAATGAGAAATAATTTTCATTAAATTTATTAATTTAATGTTTATTAAACATGATTGATAAGATGTATAAATTGTTATTTAATATTTTTCAGGATGAGAAACCTTATATTTTTATAAAAAATCTCAATAACCACTGTATTTGAGTTTTCGACAGGTTTTCGACGTTTTTGACAGGTTTTCGACATGTCATGTCAAAAACTGATTTTTGACATCAAAAACCCAACCCTGGTCTTAACCTTTTGGATCCGGGCTGCTTTTATAGAAATTTTTCTTTCGACCCAGGTAGTAGGACAGTTGAACCACATATTTCTTTTCCATTGAAAAGAGAAGGTATAAACTGTCGTACCACACGTATGAAACCTTGAAACAATCCCCGGCTCCAAAAGGTTCGAGGGAAAATCTCTACCCCGTCCACTAAAAAAAAAGGACTTATGGTACAGCATGTGTACCGCCTGGTTCCTAAAGGTAAAATATGAGATATCATCCAGTGAAATAACAAATGGACATTAATAAAGAAACTTTTGCATTGAAATTAAATTGAGTTTAATATAACATTAATATAAATTTAAAGCTGAGCTTTTTTTTTTGGTTTAGTTCAAGTTACTGTTCACTATGTTTTCATTTTATTTAATACTTAATTAGATGTCCAGCTGAAACCTCTTGAGGTTTATGATATGTGTTTTCAATTATGTATATATTTTTAAAACCAGTTTAGAAAATATTTTTAAATTTTTTTATTAAATTGTTATTTTATAAATTATTACAATTTTTACATTAAACACAATTAAATGCAACAAAGCAAATATGTAATATTTTGTAAAATACATTAAATTGTAATTGGCTTCATAAAAAACTTGGTTGCACTTAGATTTAAATATTGCCAATTTAATTTACCAGAAAGAATTTCTAAAATTGTTGACAATGAATTGTTATATCAGAATTCAGAAAAGAAACACTTATCCTTGTATTTTTTTTTTTTTTTTTTTTTTGATGCAACTTAACCTGTTTTTATTTTTTGCAACTAACTAATGATTCAATGTTAGTTTAAAAATTATTGTATATTTGTTTATATATATATATTTTTTTTTTCAATGTTTTTTCCAATTTAAAAAAATGGTCCTCTCTTTTTAAATTAATTGCAATGTAATCATGCAAAATATGTTCAACATTTATTTTATTTTGTTAAGTTTGATTACTCTTAGAGTAATAAATTGCCTGAAAATTGTTGCACAGAAGTGTATATAACATTTATTTGTGTTTATTAATTAGATTATGAGTGTTAGCTCTAGATAAAATGTAAAGGGGGGCTTCTGAATTCTACAGTGCTACCAAGAACAAAAATATCAAGTTATATGAAGTGGAGGTACACTACCATGTGGTTGATTGTCGCGCGGATCCAGAGGGGGGGGGGTCAGGGGGGTCATGACCCCCCTCAACCGACCAAATATAGCATATAATTGCATTTTTGGGACTTATATTACGAAAAAATTGAAAAAAAACCCCCAATTTTTGCACAAAAATTGCATTTCCCCCCCCTTTCCAAAAATGACCCCCTCCTTAACCAGAAGCTGGATCCGCCCTTGGATTGTCAGTATATCATAATTAATGTGTGTGTCAGTTTCGTATGTAACAAGCTACAATGAACAAAATCAAGACGTATTTCAGATAGAAAACTTTCTAAATAAATAACTTTTTAAACAAAATGTCAAAATTTTCTGCAAAGTTAAAAAAATTTTTGAGAATGGCGTTCGCGCGTTCGCTTGTATTATCTGGGTCTGATGATTATTATGTTTCAACTAAAGAATCGACTTAAAGTGATTTCTTTTTTAATAAATAATATATGTAGAATCGAATTATGGAATGATTCTATTGCATTGTAATATTTATATTATCAGATGTAATATGAAAAACCTGGATTTTTATTTTGTCAATTTGTCCAATTTCTTCTGTCACCCTGGATTTTTTACAAAAAGGTGGACAAAATAGTTACCCTGTGTATGGGATGCAACTGCCCCTCCCTTCTAAAAGTAAAAGCTCTTTTCCCCATCGCTTTTTCAAAGGAAAGAAGAGATATATAAATAAATAAATAAAATCTAAACATTTCAAATAAATGACTTTTTCTTGTATTATTTTACAAAAATTGAACTTTGAATTGGAAACTAGAAATCGACAGTGGCCTTCATTTCTAATTTTTGAGGTCGTATTCCATGGTTTTTGGAGGTAATTCAATCAGTAATATTAAGAGCCAATAATATAGCACAATTATACAGAAAAAAAAAGTGTCTAGAGCACCATTCCTTAACCTGCTTGCACTTTTGATTCCTTCCCCCTACTTTTTTTTGTTGCACCAGCCGCTTTTGTGCTGATATTTAGCAACAGATAAATACAGATTTTTTCACTAAAATAAATAAGAATGATTTAGAACTTTTAAAAAAGTGATGTATTAATGTAAAAGACATGTGAATATGAAATGCTTAAATAATGTTTTACTTTCTGATGATTTTTCATTTTCAGAAAGGTAGTACCTACCGTAATTTCCGGAAGACGCGCCGCAGCGCTTACGAGTTTTAAAGTTAAATTTTTTGAACTGCAGCGTTTTTGATCTACTTTTTTTTTCACGCCGCGTCGCCGCGCATTTTATTATTCAACCATTCATCCATCCCAAAGCTTTTTTTTTTACGCCGCGCCGCTCAGTTTATCCTGTCTGGATTTTATGCTGCGGGAATATATGAGAAAAGCTCGGGTGCGGTTCAAATTGATAGCAATGAAAGTGATGAGGAAGAGGTGGACGACTGTATCTTAAAGGATTAACTGTTGCGCAATTATATATTTGTGACGGACATTGAGGAGTCCGATTTTAATGGATTTGATTAATGTTTATTTAGTGATTGATATTTACGTTATGATTTATTTATTTTATTTTTGAGTGCTGTAAATAATAAATGTCCTTCTTTTTCAATATTTCGTTTCATGCAGTTTTTCCTTCCTTTGTTGTGAGACTATAAAGGTAGGTTTATTTTTTGTTTAAATTTTTGTTAAATTTTTGGTAGGTTTATTTAAAATGCTTTTTTATTGTGATAAGTCATGATGTGTCAGCAATTATAGCCGCGGCAATTATGGAGATGCTGTGCTGCTGAGCATTTTTTTTCCTCCCGTTCACTTTTAAGGGGGGTGCGGCGCTTTCGCCGATGCGGCGTTTCTTCGGGAAATTACGGTAACTTTTTTTTTCCGGAAAGAATTGATGATTATTATGGATGGTACTATGGTACATTTACTGTTTTCGTATATTTCACTCTTTGGAGGTTTTAAAGAGTTAACATTATTGTGCATTATTTTGGTTTTTAGCATTTAGAATGTTTGAATTAAGAAACCAGAAAGCATATAACATTTTAAAAATCCGATTTCTTTCTCTCCACCTCTCACAATTTTCTTAGGTAATAAATTTGTATTTGAAATAGGGGGTGAAAATTTGCTTGACTGAATTTTAGAGGAGTATTTTCCGTTTTTGATATAGTCTAGTAGGTGTGCCAAAAATATCTCTATTGTTTACATGCATACTGTTGAAGAAAAATTTACTTATTCTTGGCCCTTGGCAAGAATTTTGAGAAGTGAGATGTTTTAACACCTTTTCATCCTCATCCATATTGTTTGGAAACTAAACCAACATCTCAAAAAATTTATTTTTGTTTAAAACCCACAATGAGAGGTGTAACAGGTATGAGGGTTAAAAATCCCCCCAGCCCAGAAACCCTTAGTTCTGTGATTTTCGGGTAGATAAGCTGCAGCTTGTACATGTTTGAAATTTTACTCCTGCCGCTTATACACCAGGGCCGTTTATACGATGTAATTGATTTTTTTGTCTTTTTTTGTTAAAGTATAGTGATATTTATGTATTGCTTATTGCCTAAAATAAAGCAAATCAGAGCCCAATCTTGAAAGCCACAACTACAACACAGTAACGTAACCAGGGGGAGGGGGGGTGGCACAGGGCCTGTACCCCCCAGAATGCTGAGTTGATTTTTTTTAATACTCTTTATTATTAAAAAGAAAGAATTCGTCTTTTTAAAACTAAGTGATTTTAAGAAAAAAAAAAGATGTTAGGGGGAAATCTTAAATGTGTCTCAAAAAGAACTCTTGACATTTATCATCTAATTTTGTGCCCTTCCCCGCCCATTAATTCTCCCCCCCCCCTATTTTTTTTAGTTCATCTGAAAATCAGAATATGTTCAAAATGTTATTTTTCTAAAGATCCACCAACAAAAATCAGAACAAAGCAAGGGCCCGACTGTAAATTCTGAGAGCACCTGGGACGAAATTTATTTGGTGCTCCACCCCCTCCCCCTCTTTAAACTATGTAATGACATGTTTTACTTTTGGGATTTAAAAATACAGGAATTTTTAAATGTTTTCTTAAATTTCAAATTTGATATTTACATCTTACTATAGTGAAATTAAAATTGCTCAATTTTCTCTGCTCTTTGTCTTCAGATTTGGTGCCCTAGGCCTGTACCCTATATGTACTTATGCCTGAATCTGGCTTTTTAAGGAACATCTCGAATTTCGCACATTTCTTAGGCTTCAGTTTCTCAAAATTTTTAGTGAAGATCCACCAAACACCTAAAAAAATCGAAAATCTTTTATTATGTTGCATTTTTGGAGCTTTAATTTTGAGCAAACTACAGTGCCGTTAACGCTACCAAGAATGATCTTAACTTAAGTGTTTAGGATTCGAGGAAGGACTCCCAACCCCCCTTCGCTGATATCATCGAAACTGCAATTAAAAAAAAAAAAAAATGAAAATGGGGAGCTTTTGCTCATTCTCATCATACCATAGAGGGTGTAGTTATAAAAACTTCGTTCACACACACACACATAGAACTTTTATTTGGGGAAATTTCGAAAAGTTCAATTGATGAGAGAGTTTAAATCCCTCTGCAGATATCATCAAAAATTGTCCATCATTACGTTTTTGAATATTCAGTTATGAAAAATTAGAAATGGGAGGGGGGGGGGTCGTGGATACATTTTGATTTTTTAAAAACTAATTGGGGACATTGTTAGACCCTCGTCAGGTTCCCTAACTATAAATAGGAGCTATAATCGCATTTGTAAGACTTCAATTTCTAAAAATTGGCACAGAGTCACTTATACTTTTCTTGTCCCTAACGTACTCGAAAACTCGTTTTAAGAGTCATTCCATGTCAAGTGGACTAGTGGTCCCCACCCAACAATCTCTGATTTGGATCAAATTTTACGGAGGTATAGACATGCCTATGAAACTAACCTGTGCAAATTTTTAGCTTCCAAGATCCAAATCTGGAGGAGCTAGGATCCCGCAAAAAGTGTGGCCCAAAACGGCGGATGAACTTCGTGAAACAAGTTGCAATGTTTAGGTCAAGGTTGCAGAAAATTTTATCACAGTGGAAGCCTAATTTTTTTTGGAGCTTAAAGTACTTTTGGTTGTCAACACTCTCCAGTATATTTTTTGAGATTGCGCTTATTAGATTTTGTGTAGCACATGCCTAAACTTGCGAAAAAACGCGGTGGGCAATTTTTTTCCTGGATTTCAGGTTGTCATAAATTTTTAACCAAAAAACTTCAAAGGTTTATACTTCGTAGTTTTATTGTCCAAATACTTGTTTTTAATGTTTTACAGCTACAGAGCTTAAATATTGTATTTGTAAAAGATATTGGCACCCTAAGTGTGGATGAAAACGCTTCTTTTGAAAAATCGCCTGTTTTCAACTCACTATATCTCGGGTTTGTCACCTAAGACCATTTTTTCTTTGGCACCATTAGAAAGAACAGATTTTTTCCTATCGAAATGAGTTTTTTTTTCGATGGTGTTCTTTCGAATAAGGATGAAAAAATTAGCTTGAAATACTGTCTATTATGAAGAATTGGCATAATTAGGTTAAGACTGCAGAAAATTTTATCACACTGGGGGCCTAATATTTTTGGAGTTTAAAGTACTTTTAGTTGTCAATACTCTCCAGTATTTTTTGTGAGATTGAGCTTATTAAATTTTGTGTAGCACGCACAAAATTGCAAGTTAACATAACTTGCAAAAAAACGTGTTGGGTAATCTTTTTCCTGGATTCATAAATTTTTAACCAAACAAATTCAAAGGTTCATATTTCGTAGTTCTATTGTCCAAATACTTGGTTTTAATGTTTTACAGCTGCAGAGCTTAAATATTGATTTTGTAAAAGATATTGTTGTCAAAAGTGTCTATCAAAATCATTTTAATGAAAAATCGCCTATTTTCTACTCACTGTATTTCAAGTTTGTCACCTTTCACTGTTTTTTCGTTGGCACCATTAGAAAGAACATATTTTTTCCTATTGAAATGAGTTTTTTTTTCGATGGTGTTCTTTCGAATAAGGAAGAAAAAAATAGCTCGAAGTATTGTCAGCTATGAAGAATTGGCATAATTAGGCTAAGACTGCAGAAAATTTTATTATACCAGAAGTTCGAATTTTTAACAAATTAAAGTACATTTAGTTGTTTATATAAATACTCTGATAGGAAAAAATCTGTTATTTATGGTAGTACTAACGAAAAGAAGATGGAAGGTGACAAACCTGAGTTACAGTTCATTGAAATCAAGCTATTTTTCAAACAGGAATTGCCAGTAATTATCATGTATGCTACACAAAAACTAATGTGAGCTTGAAATCACATAATTATTAGAATCTATTAACTACTAAATGTACTTTAAGTTGTTAAAAATTCGAACTTCTATTATAATAAAATATTCTGCAGTCTTAGCCTAATTATGCCAATTCTTCACAACTGACAATACTACCAGCTTTTTTTTCTTCCTTATTCAAAAGAACACCATCGAAGAAAAAAACTCATTTCGATAGGAAAAAATCTGTTCTTTCTAATGGTGCCAACGAAAAAACGGTGGAAGGTGACAAACTTGAGATACAGTGAGTTGAAAACAGCCGATTTTCCATTAAAATGATTTTAATAGACACATAAGGGTGCCAATATCTTTTACAAATACAATACTTAAGCTCTGCAGCTGTAAAACATTAAAAACAAGTATTTGGACAATAAAACTATGAAGTATAAACCTTTGAAGTTTTTTGGTTAAAAATTTATGACAACTTGAAATCCAGGAAAAAAATTGCCCACCGCGTTTTTTCGCAAGTTTAGGCACGTGCTACACAAAATCCAATAAGCGCAATCTCAAAAAATATACTGGAGAGTGTTGACAACCAAAAGTTCTTTAAGCTCCAAAAAAAAATTAGGCTTCCACTGTGATAAAATTTTCTGCAACCTTGACCTAAATATTGCAACTCGCTTCACAAAGCTCATCCGCCATTTTGGACCACATTTTTTGTGGGATCCTAGCTCCTCCAGATTTGGATCTTGGAAGCTAAAAATTTGCACAGGTTAGTTTCATAGGCATGTCTACACCTCTGTGAAATCAAATCCAAATCGGAGATGGTCGAGTGGGGACGATTTGAAAAATTGGTCCAGTTGACGTGGAATGACTCAAAAGCGTTTTTAAAACTACAATTTCAAAAAATTTCCACTGGTGAATCTCTCAGACCCCTATCTGCCCCTCCCCCTCAAAAACTATAAAATGTGTAAAGTAACTGTGTGTTGTTAGTAGTGGCTTTCATATGGAATCTTAAAATGAAAAAGTAATGTTTCGAAAAGTGTAAGGTGGGGAGCTTTTGAACCTTTACCCCTAACATCACTGAATATCAATCACTTTAAAACATTGTTTTTTACGATTTCTATTTCAAAATGTTTTCAGGAGAGAGCCTCGGAGCTTTCATTCCCTTAACATCATCAAAGTTTATCTATAATTGCTTCTTTGGAACTTCAATTTTGAAAAACTACTGTGGAGATTGTTTGATTTTTCTGATTTTCAAAAAGTGAATCAGGGACCGCCCTTAAGCCCTGTCCCTTACCCTAACGTCAACAAACATTACCTAAAATCGCGCTTTTAAGGCTTTAATTTCTAAAATTTTTCTTGTAAGTTCTCAGAACCTTTTTTTCCCAAATATCACATCACCAGAAACTAGTCTGAAACTACGTTTCAAGACTGAACGTTAGAAAAAATTTCAGGGGGAGGGGGACCCCAAAACCTCCAATAAAATGGGAAAAATTTTCACAGTGCCTCCCCCCCCCCCAAAATATTTTTTGGTTTGACCACTGCTACAACACCCCTGAATTGTTCTATTTTGAAAAGGATAACAGCATTTCTGTTCATTCTGATGCTATTTTATTTTCCTAAATCCAATAAGGAAGTGGAATAAATTAAGAAAAAAAAAACATCGGCATAAACCAACACCTCTAATAAAGGAATCTAACAAAAAACAAATAAAAAACAATCTGCAAGCAGACCCACTCATCATCCAGGAAGTAGGGTTGCGATAGAAACCAGAGTAGAGCAGAGTTACTATAAGTTACAGTTATTGCCAAAATGTAGGAACGTTTTAAATATCTCTGATTTCAAAACACTATTTTCAAATCAATGTTACTAATTCTTTGTCATTGTTTTTGAACGATATCAATACATTATAATACACCATAGGTGCTCGCACATTACATTTTAAACAAAGTTTTATGCTGCTTATATGCCGATACGGCTTGTCTGATGAAACACAATATTTTCTCCCGAATTTTGCGTAGTGCGGCATATACGGTGGTGCATCTTATCTCCCCAAAAATACGGTAGTGTGGTATTTTATAATCATGTAAAGGCTGTTGTGACTGACCCCCAAATGTTAAATTCTATATGTGCTAGTGACCTCATTGTTCAATAATTTTACAGCGTTCAAATTAAACTTTACTATTCTGTTTACTTTGTGGTCTACATGTTGCAGTATACATTAAAAAAATATTTTAGAAAATATTAGGTTTTATCGCTTAAAACTATGTTTAGTAAACTAACCAACAAAATATTTATTGCAGATGCAATTTGAAAAATGCAAATATTCGTAATAAACTTCATTTGAATAGGTCATAGTAAGACAGTGAATGCTTTGTATTGCCAGACCAGTCACCGGTTTTTCCACCACTGTTCAAGAAACATAATTATAGTTGGTAATGAAAGGAAAATCTAAAAGTGAAGCTTTTTTTAAAAGCTGTATATACTAATTTTAAAGTTAGAGTAAATTTATGTCAAATGTGCATTTTCTTGATCTTTCTTTTTATCATTTTTTCCTTGATGAAAGGGATATAATCTCTAAAACCCAACCTTTGAACTCCGCCTTGATTGATTCATGCAATCTCGTAGTCAAGATTTATTCAGAGTAAGAGAGATTGTACTGAAGGACTCTCTATAAATGACATCATTTTCATATTTGACCCTGTTTCTCCCTTTGTCACAAAGTGTGACACTTCACTTTACATTTGCTCCCCCCATCACATTTCATACTATATATAGCTAACGTATTGTTATAAAAATGTAAAATTTTAACTAAAATGTGCTATGCTACTCCCTGTGCTCCTGCTTGTCTTATCATCTAACTTTCTCAAGAAATAGCAATAAGATTCAGTAGGATATATTTTTCTATATGCGTTTTGAATGAAATGTGCTTCATTTTTTACCATTACTTGTGTCACATGTGATAATATGTGTTAAAGCAAATGATTCTCTTTATCTGTGTTACAAATTTAGTACAATCTTTTTTCAAGTGTATTATTTTAACTCATTTGTATTTCAAAATTATTTTCCTTTTTAGATAAAATTCCTTAATAAATGAAGAAGATGAATGGTTCTGTGAATGCTGCATGTTTTGCAGAGATGCATGTGCTTAGAATTATGCTAAAAAGATTACGTAGAATAGCAAAAACTCCTGAAATTTCCTAGTTCAGATGATTGACATTGTGAAGTAGAACATTTTTACTCTTCATGAAAATTGCCAATAAAATTGGAAATGTGCAAAACGGGAGAAATATATCAGTTCTGTTGCACTATCTATTCCTGTCGTTTACGCACTTGGAAAACTGGGATATTAGTATTGGTTTTGCTGGTGATAGTTGTAGAGTATTCCTTTGATGTTATTGTATACAAGCAGCCTATAAATAAGATAGTATCACCTGGACTGGCTTGGATATCTAATTCCCTGAATGAAAAATTTGGGATAAATAATGTAAAGGAATCTGAAAAAAACATTTCTTTGTTAATATATAGCAATTGCTCAGTTACAAACAGTACTGTGAATAGAAAAAACAAGGCAACTGTTTTTATTAATGGAACTCAAAGTGGTGTGATTCAGACAAAAGTTAGTACTAGTCACAATGAAGTTAAAAAAGAGTGTCCACCAGTGCCTCCCAATTTAGGTAAAATATTTTTTTTTTAATTAAAACCTTCTGTTGCAAATGATCAATTTAAACTTAGTTTGTTGAATGATTTTGTATGTTTTGTAACTTTCTTTTGTGTATTTTAAATTTGTGAGGGTTAAAAAATTGTTTGTAACATCATGTGCTTATAAAATGTAATTATGTAAATATCGCCTAAGAATTAGACCGTCCCAAAATTGTATGGTGAAAAAAATTTTTTGGAATTTGAATTCGCATACCTTGCATTATTGTGACATTTGGTATAAATAACTATCTTACAAAATTTTAAGCAATTTGAAGATTATTAAGTGACAGCTCAATATCATTGAATGTTTCAAAAACCTAGTTTACAGAGTAATTTTTTTTCACGAAGTTTTATAAAATTTACTCAATACAAAAACATTTCTATCAATACTTTTCTTTTAACAATGTTCAATAATTATAATCTCAAATACTCTTTTTGCTAAAATTACTTTAAAAAAAATTTAAACACCAATACTGCTTATTTTCCTTGATGTTCCATTGTTTGAAAAATGAGCCGATGTTATTCATCATTATTAGTAAGTTGCAAATTGAAATCACTTGCTAATTTAATTGCTCGCTTTGCACAATCATTTACTACCTTCAATGCAGACACTATTTCCTTAGCTTGATTATATTTATTTCTTTCAGCCCAAGTACGAACATCAACTAACAAAAATTCTTATCCAGTTTCACTACAGTAAACAGATTCTAAATCCGTTCTTTAACAAAATATGATAATGTTATTCTAAAAAGATTTAACGTGGTTGGCTTTTAGTCTTTTAAGGCCCTTTTTGGCTTTTGGACACTATAAAACTTTTACTATGGCAGCTTTTTCCTTTGGAGGCACGTGATCCGTAAAAATAGCTAATCCAACCAAATCCCACCAAATATCAGTTTTCCTGTAGGTTTTTAATAAGTGCTCTAAGAGCCACTTCACTATCAATTTCTGTGTATAGTTTTAGTATTTGTACAAAAGTGCTCGCTTTTGATTCATCTATATCCAATCTTGATGCAGCGTTAATTGAAGACTCAAATAACATACTTTGTTGTTTTTCTGTTTTTGCTTTCTCTTCCTGATTTCTCTTATTATCTTTTCTTGTTATTTTTTTAAATGTCAGTCTTCACTTCCCATAAAATTCATCCTTTTCCCTACTTGGTCCTGAAGGAACTTCCAATCTTCAGGTATTTTAATGGTAACACTGTCTGCATAAGAACTATCAAACATTTTTTTCTTCATTGAACTTTTTTTCGATTTATCATTGCCTCTTGGATGCCCAACGTTTAATTTTATACATTTTGGTATTTTTCATACATCATTTTCAGTTTGGTCACAACATTTGGTTTTTTGTATTATCAGTATACACTGAAGTGACAAAAGTCATGGGATACCTCTTAATATCGTGTCGGCCCTCCTTTTGCCCGGCGAAGTGCAACAACTCGACGTGGCATGGACTCAACAAGTCGTTGGAAGTCTTCTGCAGGAATATTGAGCCATGCTGTCTCGATAGACGTCCATAATTGTGAAAGCGTTGATGGGGCAGGATTTTGGGCACGAACAGACCTCTCGATGGTGTCCCATAAATGCTCAATGGGATTCATGTCGGGCGATCTAGGTGGCCAAATCATTCGTTGGAATTGTCCAGAATTTTCTTCAAACCAATTGCGAACAGTTGTGGCCCGGTGACATGGCGCATTGTCATCCATAAAAATCCCATCGTTGTTTGGGTACATGAAGTCCATGAATGGCTGCAAGTGATCTCCAAGTAGCTGCACATAAGCATTTCCAGTCAATGTTCGGTCCAGTCGCACTAGAGGACCAAGTCCATGCCATGAAAAAACAGCCCACACCATTACGGAGCCACCACCAGCTTGAACAGTGCCTTGCTGACAGTTTGGGTCCATGGCTTCGTGGGGTCTGCGCCACACTCGAACCCTACCATCGGCTCTTACCAGCTGAAATCGTGACTCATCGGACCAGGCCACGGTTTTCCATTCATCTAGGGACCAACCGATATGCTCACGTGCCCACGAGAGTCGCTGCAAGCGATGTCGTTCTGTCAGTAAAGGCACTCGAGTCGGTCTTCTGCTGGAATAGCCCAAGAAATCCAAATTTCTCTGCACAGTTCTAGCAGACACGTCCATTGTACGTCCCACATTGATTTCTACGGTGATTTGACGCAGTGTTGCTTGTCTGTTAGAATTTACGACTCTTTGCAGACGTCGCCGGTCTCGATCTTTAAGTGCAGGCGGTCGACCACTGTGCTGTCCATGGTGGGATGTTATGCCTGAAATTTCATACTCTCGGCACACTCTTGACACAGTGGATCTGGGAATGTTGAATTCTCTAACGAGTTCCGAAATGGCATGACCCATGCGTCTAGCTCCAACTAACATTCCGCGTTCAAAGTCTGTTAATTCACGTCGTGCGGCCATCATCACGTTAAAACCTCTTCACATGAATAACTTGAACAGAAATGAAAGCTCTGTAAAAGCACTGCGCATTTATACCTGTTCTATGCGATGCTACTGCCATCTGAAAATTTGCATATTGCTATCCCATGACTTTTGTCACTTCAGTGTATTAGCTGATTGCCAGTTAAGCATCTTTTTGACAATGTTAATTTCTAAATCTTTAAATCATAAAATAGCCGGCGCAGTGCTTCACCATTTGTTAGTAATTGGTTGTTATTATGTATACTGAAACAAGTTGTTCGATTAGCTATATCAGTGTGGATATGGTTCTGTAAAAACTATTTTTGAATTCTGCACACCACTTATTGTAAAATTAATATAAAGTCAATGTACTGCTATTTAACTATAGAAAACATTCATTGAAATGAAACTTACGTCGGAAAAATTGAGAAATAATTAGACCTAAATCAAAAATGAAAATAATGTGAGCCTTAGTTTTTATGTGAAATGCTGACATACAATTTTATCTCTACGGCTAAAATAAGTTGAGGACAAAATGACAGTGTTCCGTTTAGCTAAATTGGCGATTAAAAATTACAGTTTCAGAGTTTTGAAAACACTGAAGTTAACAATAACTGATCACATTTAATGTAGAATGCTCAAAATGTACAAACTAATGAATAACCAGCAAAAAAATATTTTAAAATATTTGTTGCATCATGCATATTTTGTACCAAAAATAGGGTATAAAAATGATTTTGGGGGTTCATGAGAGGTCTGTTAATCTTGAAATATTTGGTTAAAAATTTTACCACATCTTTAGAATGTCATTTGGCACAACTTTCGTGGGAGTGCGCATTGTTTTATGAAAATTATTTTTTTTGGGATAGTCTACTGAGAATAAATGTATATTTTGCTTTAATTCACCCAATAATTAGTGTTCAACTTCTGTGTTTAATATATGCTGATAATTTATTTTCCACCTAAATAAAAATTCATAACAGGTTCATGAGTTCACCTTTTTCATACTGATCATGATATTGTATCTCCAAAGCTCGTCTTCTCGTTTAAAGTATTTCTTATACATATATTGTTATTTAACTTTTTACCCCTATATGTAGGTATATATATATCTATATATATACACATTATACAAGATCAAATAAAATTAAAAAAAAGTTCAATAAAAGAGAAAATTAAATCCCCAAAATTCAAAAGTGCATTGAAACGTCAGCGCAAAGCTGGTAGGAACAATAGCATCACAAGTATAATCACAACATACAAAAATTTAAAGACCAAAAGCGCAAAATCAAAAAAATGAAAAGTCAAACCAATGATCAGCATGTTGTCAGGGGCAGACCACATCTCTAGTTCGCAAGGCTTTTCCGGCTGACATGAAGGAAGGTCCCCAAAACATGTCACGTTTCCAAAGACCCTTAAATGAAATAAACCAAAAACGAGGAAACTAACATTCCAACGAAATGAAACAGTCAAAAAGCAAAAAATAAGCATACGTGTACTTAATTCGGCTCACATTTGGTTTGTGTCGAAGTAAATACATGTTTGTTTGTTTTTTTTATTCTTGACTCTGTTTCATTTCGTTTGAAGGTTAGTTTACTCATTTTTGCTTCATTTCATGAAGGCTCTTGGGGAAGGTTACATGTTTTTGGGACCTTCCCTCATGTCAGATAGAAAGAGCCTTGCGAACTAGGGATGTGGTCTTCCTCCTAATGACGTGCCAATCCTTTTTTCGCATTTTCATTTTTCAATTTTTTGATTTAGGTCTTCCACTTTTTGTATGTCGTGATTACATTAAACAGGGCTGGGTTTATGTACAAGCTGAAAAAGCTGTAGCTTAGGCCCCCACTTGCAGGGGGCCCCTAGTTCCCAAAAATCGTATGAATCGTTCTTAAAAGATTGATAAATACTTGAAAAAAAAAATAAATAACCCATTGAAATTATCAAGATAACAAGTGTAAAAGTTATAAATTTAGCATCAAACCTTAAAGAAAACTAAGTATCAAATCAACCCAAGAAAACAAAAACATACAATATGAGTGAACTACAATGTAGGAATAAACTTAATTAGAAGTTTTTAGGTTCTGCTTTTAAACATTTTGCGTGTTTACTGTTTCCACTTCGCACTCACTTGTTTGCGATTTTTCAAAATCTTGTATTAGAATTAAAGTCTCAAATATTTCTAAATTGCGGAAACACTTATTTTTACTGATAGATGTAAGAAAGCATTGAATAACTTACATTGATTGCCTTCAAAGTTTTACATATTCTGAAAATTATTCTTTTATTTAATGGTTATTTTTATTTCAGTGGGAAGATTAAAGGTTCTTACGGAAGCTCCATCATTTGAAGAACTTGAAAAAATGTTTTCCAATTTAGATCCAGGTGGACGATATAAACCCCCCACATGTACATCTAGAAGTAAAATTGCCTTAATTATTCCTTACAGAGATAGGGAAGAACATCTAAGAATGTTTCTCCATAATATGCATCCTATGCTTCAAAGGCAAATGTTAGATTATGGAATATATGTTATTGAAGAGGTAATTGTTTCTTTTTGATTGAGAAAGATTTTATAAACATTAAAGTTAAAAAATTAAAGCATACACATATTGCCACTTATTATTATTTTTTTGTTATTATATTGAAGATTTTTTTCATGTATGTCTCACACATGCAACTGTATTATTTGACATCTTTTTAAAATTTACTGAACTGAACATGATTTTGTATTCTTCATTTTATTTACATTATTTTTCTTTGTGCGCATATTTATGTAATTTTTTGCTTCTTTGGCGTTTTTGAACTCTAAATTTTCAATTTCATTGTTAGTGAAAGATAAAAGAAAATAAAAAAAAACCTCTTTTAATGGGCTAGTTCAAGGGTCAACAAAGTTTTGGGAGTCAAGCCAGTCCCAGATGTGGGTAATTTTTTTGGATTTAAATATTAGTATATCTCTAAAACTGCATCAGCAATGCTGCAGTTGAAAAAAATAGCAATGATTATCTGATGTGAAACATGTATTTGTATTGGAACCAAAGCCTTTATTTCATTTCATAACAAAACATAAAATTTAAAATCTTAAGAAAAATGTGACCAAAAACCATCATCTACAATAACAATGATCGGTGCTCTTTAAACCTGTTGTGATCCCAAAATCCTCCAGGTGTATGAAGGTTCCTGGGGGTACTAGCTTCTCCTTCCGAAATATCACCCCTTGTGGTACTTAGGTACTATTCTCCTCTTCCCAAGTGTTAACTATGGACTTGACAACAATGTAAATATTTGAATAAAATCTACCAATAAAAATTAATTTCTGTGGGTTATACAGCTTTGTCAAAAATACAAATCAAATGTAAAAAATAATAGAAATTTGTGTAATAATAGGGAGATTTTTTGAATTGAGGTAGGTACAAAATTGTTGCAGGTTTGGCAATTCTGAAGTTTTTCACTTCAAACAACTTTTAATTCTTTCTCCATTAAGCATACTTCATAATTTGTTTTGATAACGGTCGTATTAGAACATAATTGTTTATAGATCTAAAAAATCTGGATTTCCAGTGCTTATCATCACCTCAAAGCAACAGTAGCGTATCTAACTCTTATTCCTGGTATTAAATATCTTTCTGTTGTTCTTAGGTGACAATACGTGGATTCATTCTTTTTTGCCATTCCCAAAAATGTTTGGTTATCTTGGTTTCTCGGTAAAATAGTTTATACATTCACTCTCCAGCAAGTTTTTTTTAGGTGTGCAAAGGATTATTTCTCAATGTGTTTGACAATGACGAAATTTTTTATTAAAAAAACAGCTATTTTTTTTAATGCTGCTGCACTATTCAAGAGCCTCAAGTATGGTTCTACAGAGTTGTATGCAGCTCGTGAGCTGCATACAAAAGCTACATACCAAACCCTATGCTAGTTTCTCTTTTTTCTGCTTTAATTAAGTTTAAATAACTTTCTATATGAATATATATTGGGCAAATTTCAGATAGTGATACATTTATTTTTTTTAAAGGGGGAAAAATACTCTATAGTCAAATTCATTTGCATTAATGCACATTAGGGTATATCATAAAAATAAAAGTTTTTTTTTTTTTGACTTGGTACACGCACTTTCTTATGTATTCACTCATTTTGAGTTGATTAGTACACAAAAAAGTTTTTGGAAGAAATTTCTAGCTACCGGGAAAACGCTATTTACATAAATCCCCAGTGTTTTTTTCAAAAAGTTCACTACTTTCAGTTTAAATACGCAATATAGTTTTTTAAAAGATTTTTCTACTAACTTAAATGCATGTTTTTAACTTTAATGAACATACTTTCCTTATAAAAAAAACATTTAGTCTCTTTTTGTTTATAAAAAGAGCAGAAACTATCAGTAATCGTTCCTACTGAAACGGGTTACTCCTCTCGTCAATTAAAATCGCTGTCTTCGTTAGGCAGTCAGCTGTTCAGGGGAAAATGCTACCTGCAACTGGGGAAATGACCCCCCATTTTACATATAAACTTCCCTCCCCCCCAAGATAATTTTTGACCAGCAGACGCTTTTTGACTAAAATATCTCTCAGCCTGCCTAAGATTTTTTTATCAAATGCGCTTTCTGACAAAAGGCAGATTGAGATTCTCTTTTTTGTTTTATTAAAAGATGGATTGATTTCCACTAAATACCTGGAAAGCGAAAGGCACTAACAATTTTAAACATCAAAGAAGTCGGACTTAAGTTTGACTCTCCCGAAAGCTAATGCCGTCATCTAATGTTATGACTTGAGGAATCGGAATTTTTGTAGTATAGCTGCACGAAGTAAACAAAACTATCTTGATATTAATAGAGCGGCCATTATGTCAGTCAGGTTTGCTGTGTCATCAACCGCGGCAGTTGCTATCATATATAGCCTTTTGGGTGATCTTGTGCAGGCAATCCATCTCGGTGAAGATAAAAAACATCTCATGCGCGATAGCAAAAATGTGTTTCATGCTAAAGAGTATGTTATGAAGCACTCAAGAGCAGAGGAGAGTTCCAATATCGCAGGATATAACTCTACTGCAATTTTTGTAAAAAGCAGGTAGCACAATACTCTAACTCTTAGGCCCATTGAGAACGCTGGTAGTTTTCGGAAAAGCATCATCAAGCGTATAGATCGCTGCCTCACTCACTATACACCAGAAGAAGAAGATAACAAAGGAAAAACTGGCTGAGCAATGTGAAATAGGATATGTGACTGGTTGAAGGACATAGGTATAGACATTTGCCTTCAACTAATTGGCGGTGATACCTCCAATGAAATGTTTGGCTGAAAAGGAGGCATGCTACATTACATCGAAAAACTCCTCCATTACAGACTTTTTAGATCTTTCTTTCTTCTGGCTTCACATCAACGAGAAGATATTAAGTCATATAGTCACAAAGCATGACTGACTAGCTTCTCCAGAAAAGGAATGTGTTGGTACTATAGGTAAACTTTTTTCCTAAGTTGAGTTTCTTGAGAAAAAAAGAAAGTTTAAACCAATTCAATTTTTGGAGCTCCTTGTTAATATCGACGAAATTGTTGCTGGTCAGTCGATCAGTCCCTTTGAAGTCAGACGCATTGAAGCTCACTGATGGCGGAACTATTTCCAGCCCTGATTGATACTATTATTTCAAATGCAAAGGCTTTTTTACTTTAGTACTCAGAGCAAAGAGGAGCAATGAGTAAATTTTCTGGAATATCCCGAAAGGACCTGTTTTTTATACAGGAAACTTTGTTTTTTTCCTCAAGAAACTCAACTTGGGAAAAGACTTTACCAAGAGTACCAACCCATTAATTTTCTGGAGAAACTGGTCTGTCAAGTTTTGCGACTATATGACTTAATATCTGCTCGTTAATGTGAAGCAAGCAGAAAGAAAGATCTAAAAAGTCTAATGGAGGAGTTTTTCGATGTAATGTAGCATGCCTCATTTCCAGCCAGACATTTCATTGGAGGTATCACTGCCAATTAGTTGAAGGCAAATGTGTATACCTATGTCCTTCACCCAGTTACATATCCTATTTCACATTGCTCAGCCAGTTTTTCCTTTGTTGTCTTCTTCTTCTGGTGAGTGAGGTAGCGATCTCTACGCTCTTCTGTTACAGTCTTTCTTTGATGATGCTTTTCCGAAAGCTACCAGTGTTCTCATCGGGCCTAAGAGTTAGAGTATTGTGCTTCCTGCTTTTTACAAAAATTGCAGTAGAGTTACATCTTGCGATATTGGAACTCTCCTCTGCTCTTGAGTGCTTCATAACATACTCTTCAGCATGAAACGCCTTTTTACTATCACCCATAAGATGTTTTTTATCTTCACCGAGATGGCCTGCCTTCACAAGATCACCCAAAAGGCTATATATGATAGCAACTGCCACTGTTGATTACACAGAAAACCTGACTGAAGTAAAGGCCACTCTACTAATATCAAGGTAGTGTCGTTTACTTCATACAGCTATACTACAAAAATTCCAATTCCTCGAGTCATAATATTACACGACGGCACTAGCTTTCCGGAGAGTCGAACTGTAAGTCCGACTGCTTTGATGTTTAAAATTGTTAGTGCCTTTCGCTTTCCAGGCTTTTAGTGGAAATCAATCCATCCTTTAATAAAACAAAAAAGAGAATCTCAATCTGCCTTTTGTCGGAAAGCGCAACTGATATAAAAAACTTAGGCAGGATGAGAGACATTTTAGTCAAAATGCGTCTGCTGGTCAAAAGTTATCTTGTGGGGAAGCATAGGCGGACTTACGGGGGTGCCAGGGGGTGCGCCGCACCCCCAACATTTTGGTTGGGTTTTGAAAATAATGAAATTAAGTATAATTCGCCAAGAAATGCAGTTGGAAAAGAACGTTGTTATTCAGTGCTGTATTAAAGAATGAGTGTATACTCCGTACTTGGGTATTTATTGGTACATCATTACAATTTCTTCTACTTTGAAACTACCATGGCGAAATTAAAAAAAAAAACAAGAAGTTCTGTCAAGAACTAAACGAGCCTACTTTCCCGTACATCGTCATCGGCATTCTAGCATCTAATCAATATTCTCTTGAATATCTGAAACTGAAAATTATGTCAAACATACCTTTGTAGCACTTAAAGCTGATTTCTAAAAGCAAAATATACCCCTCTCATCAGATGAAATGGACACGTAAAAAGTAAATAAACGAGTAAATTAAGTTTTGTCGCACCTTTTAAAGAATGTAACTGTTATAGTTCTTCCGTAGAAAAATTTCACAATCGTTTTCAAAAGAAAAAAAAGAATAAATAAAAGTACAAAGAACATCAAAACACATTTTATCAAAGAAAGAAAAAAAAAATCGTTCGTTAATAAAATGTCTCGAATTTTATTTTTAATCCGTTGCCAGTTGTTAAATATAAATAAAGAATAAAATGCTCTAGTGAATGAACAATTTTTGTAATAAAAAAAAATATCGTCTGCCAAAAAAAAAATAAATAAATAAAAATAATAATAATTAATTAAACAAAAAAAAATGAATAAATAAACAAAATATCGTCTGCCCAGTCAGACATTTTTTTCTGAGCCTGCATTTCCGCCATGTTTGCGGAGTCGGAGTCGGAATCAGAGTCCTCACAGAAGATTTTTCAGAAAAGTACTTAACATACATTTTTTATCAAAACCGTTTTCTTACAAAGTTAGTTTGAAGGAAATCCGCCTTTAAGTTCAGAATCAACATTCAATTTAAATTTCCCAGTAGGCGCTCATGTTAAAAATTTTTCTGAACGGTTCATCATTGAACGAAAAATGGTTCAAATTGAAAAGTGAAGTATGGGAATGAGTCTCTCCGAGATCTTTCGAACAAAAAATGTTTATTCAATTCAGACGGTTCACTTAAAAGTTATTAGGCGGAGAAAGGTTGCTTGAACGGTTCAATGTTGAACCAAAAATGTTCAAATTTAAAATTTAAATACGGTAATGAAGTATCCTTGCCGAGATCTTTCGAACAAAAAAAAGTTTGTTTAAATCGGACTGTTCACTCAAAAGTTATTAGGGGTGACAGCTTGTTTGAACGGTTCAATGTTGAACGAAAAATTGTTCAAATCGAAAATGTAGATACGGGAATGAAGTATCCTTGAAAAGATCTTTCGAACAAAAAAAAGTTTGTTCAAATCGGACTGTTCATTCAAAAGTTAGTATCGCGGGACCGGTTGTTTGAACGGCTCAAAGTTGAACCAAAAATTGTTCAAATCAAAAAATCAAATATGGGAATGAGCTGTACTCGCCGAGATCTTTCCAACAAAAAAAAGTTTGTCCAAATCGGAATGTTCATTCAAAAGTTATTAGGGGGGGACAGACAGACCGACCGACCGACAGACCGACACACAAATTCCCCATCTCAATACCCTACTTTCAAATTTTTAATTTTTCGATATTCATTTTACCTCTTTATTTTTTTAACTTGGCGATATTTTTTGGACTTGGCGATATTTTTTTTTAACTTGGCGATATTTTTTGGACTTAGCGATATTTTTTAGATGCATTAAGCTACTTTTAATACTTTTTTCGTCTTTCTTTTATTTTTAACGGGAAAGTAGGCTAAAAAGAAAACGTGACTATTGTAATAACTTTATCAGTAAAATCTGCCCTGAAATCAGCTGAAAACCAGCATTTTTAAGGTAAATTTTTAAAATTTTCCATAGAAGTACCCCCCCCCCCAGGACTTCTTATTGTAGTGGCGCAACCAGAGGGGGCCCCACAATGATCGTGCTCCCTTCCTCCCACCCTTTCTCCAGAATGCTGAGTTGATATTTTTAAAAAAATATTCTTTATTATTGAAGAGAAGGAAAGAACGCGTCTTGGGAAAAGGCACCAAAATACACAATGTTGAGAAAATATCTTAATTTCTTTCAAAAATGAAAAAATATCGACACTTACATTTTTCAACAGTTTCATATTGTTAGTCAGCTAATTGTGTGCCCCCCCCCCCCCCCCGCTCTCGCCCTATTCTCTTGTTTTTAATTTCATTTCTGCCTGACTTTTTTTTTTCTTTCTTTTTTTTTCTATTTCGTCTAAAATTAAAAATGTCTTCAAAGTGTTATTTTTCGGAAGTCCTCTACCCCGCCAAAGTTATTACGGAGCATCACAAATTTCGTCACCTGGGCTTCAATTTAGCAAAATTTCCTTTGAAAATCCTCCAAATACCAAACACTTTAAAAGATCGAAAATTGCAAAAAAAATCGTTTTTGAAGCTTCAATTTTGGAAAATTTTCGGATAAGGGCAACCCTAACCACCCGTTATCCATCATTAAAAATCGTTAAAATCTTACTTTTCTAAATTACAGTTCCGAAAAGTCTAAAGGGGAGAACCTTTTGGCACAGCAGGCTTTGAAATCCTAAGAATTGACATGCTTAGGACTTCAAGTCCTCTTGCCGCCAACGGAAGATTGAAGACAGTAGCCTTAAATTTTCATTCTAATACCATGGAATATTGCACATAAGAACTTTGTTCTTAGAACTTCAATTTCAAAAATCTTCAGGGTAGAGCCCCATAACCCCCTTCAATAACCGCATAAAAAATTGTCTAACATTACGTTTTTGGAACTTAAACTATGAAAAATTGAAGAGCTGGTAGATAAGGGGGCGAGGGGAGTTTTTTTTATCTGTTTTCAAAAAATCCATCGGGACAATCCTAGAATCAAGTTCATAAGGCTTGAATTTCTAAAAATATAATCGGAGCCCCTCGTACCTTTCTTCGCCCTCAACTTCGTCTCGCTTCTAACAACATTAAAAAATTATTTAAGGTTTCTTCCATAGTTTCAAATGTTAAGAAGTGCCGAATCCCTATTGTTACTGGATATGATCTACGTCGCGTATTTAGGACGTAAATTTCGAAAAAAAATTGGGCAAGCTTTTCAATATCCCTTTTTCTAATATCATTCAAGACGTCTATGATATTAAAAATTATGTTTTTAGAACGACGATTGGATGAGAGGTGTAGCACACCGTTCTCTTTTAATTATACGAGCTGACACTTCCGTATGAAATCTGAAAAAGAAAAAACTAATGTTTGAAAAAAATTAAGGCGGGAGAGACTTAAAACCTCTCCTCCTAACATTACTGAATATTGCTGTAAAACTTCGTTTTTTAGGACTTGTATTTCGACATGTTTCTTGGAGAGATAACCAGAACGCCTCTCGTCACATCATCAAAGTTTGTCTACAGTTGCGTTCTTGGAATTTCAACTTCGAAAAGTTCTGGGGAAGGTGATCGATTTTGCTCTATTTTTCAAGAAATTGATCATGGACAGTCCTTAAGCCCCATCCCTTAAATGAGCGTCAACAAATATCGCCTATGATCGCGTTTTTAGGACTTTAATTTCTAGAATTCTATGTGGAAGTTCCTGTGAACTTTTCTTTTTCCTCACAGCACCAGAAGCAGTCTAAAACTGCCTTTTCATGATAACAATATCAAAAATTTTCCCAACCTGCTAAAATAATCTCCCAAACCTGCCTATCAAATGAAAAAAAAAAACAAACTAAAAGCAAGATTCGCCAACGTGGACCCAGCCCGAAAAAAACTAACCGAGATTTTTCGGGTGGGCCCACTTGAAACGACTATGTCGGTGAAGTGGTTTTTTTTTTTCACAATTTACTGCACATTGAAAACATTTATTTCAGAAACAAACTAAACATTACAAACATTTTGATCAATATCAAGTCTAGAAATTGGTACTGATCAGTTTAGTTACAACATTGAGTTTATTATGATATTTAGTGTTTGTCAATACGTGGTCCAGAAAAAGAAATCTTCCTTTCTGAGCAAACTTATTAAGTATTAGAAATAAAACTGCATCTGAATTTCAGTTATTTGTTTATTTATTTGAATATTTGGAGGATCAAACTGAACAGGAACTATTTAAATCCATAAATTCAATTCAATATCAATTTAAAACATTTTATCGTATTAATTTTAAAAAATCAATATAGCATTTTGCTTTTTCTAAATAAAAAATTCTTTAGGGGGTCACAGTGACCTCTCTTCATGGCTCCTGACTCTTTAAAAATTTTACGTAGCAAGCAGTAGTTTGGTGAATCGAGAATAATATTCAAATGACTCCCCTGAAATGAAAAATGAAAACCCTGATATTTGACGGGCTGGTTTTTTTCAAACTCTGCTTAAAACTGTTTTCTGGTTGCGCCACTGGCTTGTTGTACAGGGAATCACCCCCCCTCCATTTCTGCTACTGTTGCACCCCCAGAATTTGCGGTCTAAGTCCGCCTATGTGGGGAAGGAGGTTAAGAAGTAAAATGGGAGGGGGGGGGTCACTTCCCCAGTTGCAGGTGGCATTTTGCATTTCCCCCTGATCAGCTGACTGCCTAACAAAGACAGAGTTTCAATTGACCAGAAGCGTAACCCGTTTCAGTAGGAACGATTACCGATAGTTTCTGCTCCTTTTAAAAACAAAAAGAGAAGAAATGTATATTTAACTGTATTTTTTCAAAAGGAAAGTACGTTCATTAGAGTTAAAAACATGCATTTAAGTTAGCAGAACAGTCTTTAAAAAAACTCCCGCATCTATATTGCGAATTCAACCTGAAAGTTGTGAACTTTTTGAAAAAAACACTGGGGATTTATGTAAATAACGTTTTTCCGGTTGCAAAAATTTTTTTCCAAAAATTTTTTTTTGTACCAATCAACTCAAAATGAGTGAATACATAGGAAAGTGCGTGTACCAAGTCGAAAAAAAAAAAAACTTTTATTTTTATGACATACCCTAATGCACATACAAGATTAATGTAGCATGAAAACACACTGGCTGATAAATATCAAGTCATTGCAAAAAAAAAAAAAAAAACCTAAACTAAGAACTCTTAGAACACCTTGTGTAACTTGCTCCTTTTTTAATCTACTGAAAGAAGAAAAAAAACTTATTTGCCTTTTACAACCTTAAAACCATACATTTATCAGTTGCTGAAATTCACTTGCAAACACATCAACTGAAAAAGAGTTATTAGCAAGGAAGCTAAGTTTTTTATCGTACTTGAATCACTACTAGGCATTGCAATTATTGGATGCTTTAATGCATTCAAAATTAGCAACAACATGCTTCATTACAAATAATCATACTTGTATAAGATTTTGAATGAACTGAATTCTTCACCTTAACATAAAATGCTTTCATATTGCTAAAAATGTGTCATAGCCCTAGCTGGCTGTATTTAAATTAAAGAATCTGATCATCAGGCTAAAATGTTAGACCTGAATCATTTGTAAAGAAAAATTAAAATTTCAGCTGTCACAAACATTTAATTCACTATCAATGAATTTCCGTAATTTTTGTTCATAGTGTTTGTATTGAATTTATTTGTTTTATCTGAACATAAGTGCTGTGTACTAAATTGCAAGGAAATGAACTAGTTTGCTTATAAATGTTCGATCTTCTTAAAAATGATAGTTTACCATGCTTGAAATATCTTCCTCTTTTAAATTATTTCAAAACAGGCAACAATACACAAAAATTTAATATAGTATTTAAATTATATATATTAAAATAAAAATTCTCAGCGTTTAGATGCTTTAATAAAAGAATAGCTTTCCACTAAAGAAATAATAATACTTCAAAAAAAAAAAAAAAAAAAGAGGATTAAACTAAAAAACACTCGTTTACTCCCCCTACACCTAAGATGTATCTTTTCATTATTGGTGTCATTTGAACTTCAAATATTAGTTACTAATTTGCTGTTTTTACATGTTTGAATGATTTTACTTTTAAAAGGAATCACTCACACATAATTAGTTATATTCTGTAAAAATATTTTTAATTCATGTAGTACTGTTATTCTTGCCAATTGTTGACACTAAATTTATGTTTCTAGTCCGGTGATTCGAAATTCAACAGAGCAATGTTGATGAACATTGGATATGTTGAAGCTTTGAAACAGTATGATTATGACTGTTTTATTTTCCATGATGTTGATTTAATACCTGAAGATGATAGAAATTTTTATTCTTGTCCAGAGCAACCAAGACATATGTCTGTAGCAATAAATACAATGAATTACAGGTATGTCATTTACCTATGTCATACATACGCATTTGCTTATATGTATGTCTGTTAAATGTTTCTATATCTATATAGAGTTGACTTTCGTTATAGCTACCACATGTTATAGAGATCATCCCATTATAACGTCCAGTGCGAAAAGCCCCAACTTTTTTCCTATACACACTATGTTAAATTTTTTTTGGTATAACAACCTTTCTGTATCTTCAAATCCAATATAGCATCCAAATTTAGTGGACACTTTCCAGCATATTTCCAAACAGAACATATTTTCAAATTGAAATGACCTTGATTATTGTTTATAGACAGAGTGCATTGATTCCTCGGTGTTCAGTGCAACTTTGACAAAGGAGGGAAAGATATTAATCCTAAGATGAATAAGAGGGTATGAAGAATTTTTTAAAGATAGCTCCAAGTATGAAAAAATGCTTCTAATCCTGTTAAGATTTTAAAGTATTTTTTTCCAAAACAAGAACATACTGGACAATATATCTCACATATAACTAAAATGAAAAATTATGCTTTTCAAAAAGGCAAACAACTGTTTCAAATATTTTCATCAAAATATAAATGATTTGCAAGTAAGCAGTTTTTTTTTCTTATATTTTCTAATTTAAAATCTGGTTAATATTTTGTTATAGTATTTTGCACCATTATGTTTTTTAATTCAAATAAAAAATAGTTTGAATACTTTGCTGAAATCTTTTAAATATTGGTAATTTTAATGGAAGTGCTGAACATGCAACATGCATGTATATTTAAAAAAATACTACCTTTTACAGTGACACTTGTTATAAAAATCTTTTTCTGCTGTATCGAGGGTCGACTCTGTGTGTATATATATATCTATATATATATATATATGTATATAGATTTATATATATACATATATTATACAATTTTTTAAAAGTGTTCAGTAAAGGGAAAATTAAATCCTCAAAAATACAAAAAAAAAAAAAAAAAAAACCCCACAAAAATACAAAACATAGAAAGGGCCTTGCGAACCAGGGATCTGATCTTCCCCTGATGATGTGCCATCCTTGGTTCGCCATTTTATTCTGTCCTTTTTGTATTTTTGATTATTTATTTTTATATACATGTGTGTGTGTGTTTCTGTGTACATATAACCTCAATAAATAGTCACCCAGATAAGTCATCACTCTGTTTAAGTCCTCATTTTCCTTTGGCTCCGACTTGGCCTTATTCACAATGATATAAAATAACCCTCCTGAACTTGTCCCTAACTGAAATTCTACCCTGGTTAACTCCTCACCAAAAAAATGTTTTCTAAAATTCTCCATTTTTTGAAAATAACTGCATAATTGATGGCTGTTTTCATAAAACAAAATTTCAGTTTTAAAATTCGGTGATGGACAGTGAAAAAAGAATGCATAATTGTTTCAGAAGCAGATGAAAATGGTAGCAAGTGTCTTTCATGTTACTAAGAGGAAACAGGAGTAGCAACACTGCAGTACACCAAGAGATTACAAAGAGGCAAGGAAATAGAATTTTAAGCTTGGCCATGTGCCCAGAGAAGCCTAGTGGCTTGGCGGTAGCATTTGACACTTTAACATTGCAGTCCTGAGCTGGATTCCCGGATTGGGCACAGTCGACTCAGCCTTTCTTCCCTTCAGTAGGTTGATAAAATGAGTACCAAGCAGGCTTAGGAACTGAACCCTGGTGTGTTTCGCACTCAGCTGATTGCCTAACAGGAACATCTCTTCGCACTCCAACGGCCTTAATCACAAAAACTGAGATGGGCTCAGTAGATCTTGGCCTTCATGGGCTGTTCTGCCACTCAGTTTAGGTGAATTGAATATTTTTTTTCTTCCATGCACAAAGACTTCAAAGGAAATGTCTTTAAGTTTTCCATGAGGCACCGTAGCTCTTTATTGTAGCATTTGACCTATTTGATTCTTAGAATATTGCTGCTAGTCATTCAACACATACTTCCTGCTGCAACTGTCTAGTGTAGACATTTTTCTTGATTATGATAGATCTTTTCAAAGTGCGATTTCCTTTTATAGTGAGTAAGCCTCTCTATAAGGCTTTGTTTTCTCCCTCAGTTTCGTTGTTTTTCGTTGTCATTAAATCTTACTTCTTAATCTTTAACAAAAAGTAAAATGAAAAAAATATTGCACTTTTTGAAAATTAAATGTTTCAAAATAGCATTTGTCGAAAAACACCAAATTCCCAGAACCATATTGATAATAAACAATATTCTTCTCGCAAAACTAATCCTTGATGAATCTAACAAAATTTGAAGTAGGAGATTAAAGAAAGGGAGTAAGAAAATCAAAGTTGAACGGGAGTTAGGATTTTTTATTGCTCTAGTTAAGCAAACAAGATCGCAAAATGTGCCTATTTCTACTGTAATTCTCAAAGAAAAAGCCATGGAAATTGCTGAGGAGTTAAACATTGAAGATTTCCTATTTACAAATATGTAATCAATGAGGCCCATAGCACTCCACGTGAGTTTATGGCTAGTTTTCTTGTTAAAAAAGGTTTTTGTAATCTTCAGATCGTTGAATTTCACTTTCCAGTGGAAACTCGCAACTTTCGCCTCCCAACAGTGCCTTGAACAGTTATGCCTTGAGTGGGCGGTGAGGCTTGCGTGCATCAATGAGTCAAAGAGTTATGCCGGCAGTGGTTTAACCACTGGTAGTGCCTCCCAAGCCGGACAGGTCTGAGATTCGATGCTGGGCGAAAAAGAACACCCTGACCTTCCAGGTTTGAAGGTTTTGCGTGAGGTTGGTTCCCTAGCCATATAAAAACTCCACCACTCATTATCCTCAAAGAATAAGGAAAACTTTTTGTGATGGAGTTTTTGCTCCTACAGATGGAAGTGATAATAAAAGCTAAAAATTCAATTTTTATTCTTAATGTAAAATTCAATTTATTTAGCACAAGTGAGTCCACACATCAATTTGGTTATTATTGTTTTACATATTATTTATATTTTTGATTAATTTGCTTCTGTATTTGCTCATGCTTTCTAATCAAAATAGTACTTAGAAATGTTGGTCATTTGATTAATAATAAAAGTTTTATATGGCTTCTTAAAATTGTTGCATTTAAATGAACATGCTTGCAAAAATGTATAAAAGTTTACTAATAATGCACTCCATTCGAACTTACTTTAACTTTATAAATATTTTGTTTCTAGATTTTATTAATCCAGTATATATCTTTTTAGAAAGTTACAGAAAAGTTAAATTGGTCTTTACCCATATTAGTCTGTGGGCCGAAGGCAGAAAAGATGCTTAGAAACATGGTTTCGTTTGCCAACTTCGGGGACTACGAAATGTGATATTTTTCTGAATTCTTAGAGTCTACAGATGAAAAAAACACAATGTTCCCGAAAAAATATTGTCTCATTAGTTTTTTACAGGCCATTAAAGATAGATGGCAAAATATGCGAAAATGGAATTCTAGGGGCGGATAATTACGTTAAATATCATATATATGTGTCTGTCTCTGCCTATATATTTTTATGTACATATAGATGGATATATAGATACTGTTTGATATTCTTTTCGGCGACCTTCCTCGAATTCGCGCATGCGTCAGGTCTCAACCGATTTTATGAAACAGGGGTGATTGTGATAAGAGAGATAAGGAATGAGAAGGGATTTTTCTTTGTTTTGTTTTGTTTTTCGTTACATTCGTATATTTGAGGTGTTGATTTGTGTTGGTGTTTTTTTTTTTCTCTTCCTTATCATTTCTATAAAAATTAAATAATATCGGAGTACGTGGAAATGCTGCTATCGTGCATTTTCGTAATCAAGCTGTCTCCCTTTTTAAAATAGAACCATTCAACGTTGCTTGACAAAAATAGAGAGTTTTTCCGAAATTTCTCGTTTTTTCACAATATACACCTGGAAAATTATTGAAAATTCGACAAATATGTGTAGAAACAGTTATACGAAGTTTGTTTAGCTTGAATTTTTATTTTAAGCCAATTTTTCCAACCATTTCCTCGATTTTTCGAAAAACCCAAAATTTGAATCCCCCTCCCCCCCCACCTTTAGCTCACCCCCCAGGGTCGGGGACTTTCAGTATATTAACTTACTAACTACCCCTAGCAATATTCTGTAGTTAAATACTCTCGCATATTCCATGCATTCTATAATGTATTCATTGACTGGATTATATAGGGCCATTAACGAAACAACGAGATTAAGAACAAGCGGAAATGTGGATTGATACATTTTTGTGATTTTCTTAGTAACTGAATCACAAAAGACGTGAAGTAAGTATATTATGATTTATTAATATATTTTGCAACACAAAATAGTATCAAAAAGAAAAACTAGGGTAGAAAACCTGTTTATTGAAATTTTAAATTGCAAATATTTTGTGCAACAGCGCCACCTAGAGACAATTTTTGTTGTGAATGAGCCAACAGGCTAAGGGATATAGTCCCTATTTCAGTTACTAATTAAAACTTAATGAGACAAGGTCTGCTTGGGAACATTGGATTTTTCGATTGAGTACATCACTATTAGTTGATTTCAAGCAAGTTCCCGTAGTCCCTAAAATTGGTAAACGAACTTGAACGATATCGGTGCTTGGCCCACAGACTATAGGTCCTGTCATGATCTAAATGGTTTATTTAAAATTTTAAATTACATTTATTAAAGCACATCATAAAACATGCATTACTTTTAAAAGCTCAAAATTGACGGAAAAAGTCACGAATCATATTTGGCGACGATTGACGTCGTTCAAAACACTTATTCGTGGTAACAAATCAGTCCCTTATATTATCCTATATGTATTTACACAAACTATTTCAAATTTTTTCAGGGGAGCGGGGGCAAACACTGCATACACAATGTAAATTGCACCAAAAATGACAAAAACCACGCCCGCTTACATGTAAATTGATTTTTCAAAGCCGGGAAGAAGAGGAATTGACTCCCCCCCTCCCCCAAATGACGGCCTGTGATTTTATAAGTATTGGTTTTCTGAAAAACAGTAATAGTTAATTTATGTTCTAGAAATAAATAGCAGCAACAAAAAATGTCTAAACTGGTTCTTATTTAATCTCTATATCTCCTACACTAACTCCTTTCACGACTGCAAGTTATTTAGCAAAAACAATAAACACTCAATTTTATAAGATTTAATTAAAATTTTGAAAAATCAAACGTTATTCAAAATAGCAGCGTAAAAAACGCAATATTACCGTATTTTTCGCCGTGTAAGACACACCCAATTTTAAATTAAATCCCCCAATTTTAATTAATCTTAAATTTATGCCGTATAAGACGGTGCGTCTTATACGGCAAAAAATACGGTATACAACAATGTCGTTCCACTAAAAGTTGCTCTTTGTGAAACATCGCCAAAAGGGGATATCAAGCCATAAAAGACAGCGACGCGAAACGAAACCGCGCGAACTGGCGCTCTTTGATCAAAAATAAAGAATGAGAATATCTGAAACGCCTGGCGGATTGATACAATGTTCGATTTTGATTTTAAATTAAGTCACACAGCGAAAAAAGTGAGTGATTCAAAGCGTATTAATATATTTTGAAATGTAAAATCGAGTAAAAAAGTAAAATTATGGTTGAAAGACTGTTTATTAAAATTTTAGATTTCAAATATTTTGTGCAATAGCGCCACCTAGGGACAACGTCTCTAGTGAAAGAGTGACCAGGCCAAGGAAAAGAGTTCGTGTTTCAATTACTAATTAAAACTTAATGAGACAAGTTCCGCTTGGGAACATTGGATTTTTCGATTGGGTACATCAATATTAATAGATTTCAAGCAAGTTCTCGTAGTCCCTAAGATTGGTAAACGAACCTGAACGATATTTGCACTTGGCCCACAGACTATATCTAGTGAAATGTCTTGATTATTTGTTACAAAAATGACAAAGAATATCACTCTTTTATAGTACAAAACTTTTATAGACGTGATGCATTTAAAATTATTGTAAGATCCATTTGATTTAGTGAAAAAATAATTACCCATTAACTATCCATTGTTTGATTGTTTCATTTTATTGACAAATAATGTCTGTAAAAATAGGTTGTAATTCTGTTACTTGCATATTTATATTTTAACAATGTATATTTATTTGTTATGTCTTGAAAAACTTTGACTCAGGATCTTATATAAATATTTACCTGCCTACTCTTCTATTTTTCAAGTGGATATAATCTGATTTTGTTTTCATTTAGGTTACCATACAAAGATATATTTGGTGGAGTAAGTGCCTTGACAAAAAAGCACATGGAAACAGTAAATGGTTTTTCAAATGAGTTTTGGGGATGGGGTGGTGAAGATGATGACATGGCTAATAGGTAAAAAATGTGAATTTTGCATAATATATTCTTGCTGTTGATTTTAACACATTAAATGCCAAGGGGCCATATATATATATATATATACATTTTTTTAAGTGTTTAAAATAGGGATAGTTAAATCCCAAAAAATATAAGAAGACACAAAAATACATAAGTGTAACTGATATGTATATATACATACATATATATATATATATATATATATATATATATATATATATATTATAAAAATTGCTTATTTTTCTCTGTCACAGCAGTAGACAATCAGTCAATTACAGCTGTATTTCAAACCTTGCTTTACGTGGTATTTGTAACGTGGTATTTATAATGTTTTGAAATGGGAAAATCAAGTTAAACCTGCGTTTCGCTCAGGAAGACCGAGAAAAACTACCTCTCGTGAGGATAGAAGAATTAAAAAACTGGCCTTAACTGAAAATTTGTCACTTAATGAAATAAAAACTAGACTTGTAACAAAATTATCACGTGATACCACAACCAGACGAATAAAAGAATCAGGATTTATCAAAAAACAAAAGTTAGCTCCCAAACCTTTTCTGAAAAAGTGTCACAAACAAGCAAGACGAAGTGGGCAAAGAATCATATGCATTATAGTGACGAATGGATTACTGTTGTGTTCTCTGATGAAAAAAAAAAACAGAATTTAGACGGTCTAGATGGGTTCTCATACTACTGGCGTGACTTGAGGAAAGATCCGAAGTGCGTATTCATGCAACATGGTGGTTGCTCAGTCATGGTATAAGGCGCTTTTTGCTTCAACGGACAAACTTCTCTTAGATTTCTAAAGGGTAGACAAAATTCAGAAAGGTATCAAGATACCCAGAGAAAGCATTTGTTACCATTTGGTGAAGTCCTAGGTGGTCCTGATTGGATTTTTCAGCAAGACAACGCTTCAATACACAATTCCCGTAGTACGAAAGAATGGCTTGCTTCTCAAAATATTAGTGTAATGAACTGGCCAGCACTCAGCCCGGATCTAAATCCCATAGAAAACGTCTGGGGAATTCTCGCACCTGACATATACCAGAATGGGAAGCAGTATTGCTCTGTTCAAGAGCTTAAATCTGCAATCGATGAAGCCTGGTACAGACTAACTCCCGAAACCTTCCATAATCTCGTGCTATCGATGAAAAATCGCATATTCCAACTCATCAGATGCAACGGTAACATCATAGACTACTAAAAGACTTTTATGCTTTCTAAAATATATATATTCCGTTTTTGTGCTTAAAGTTTTGAGACAGCAAAATTTTGATTTTATCATGCAATCGTGTTTTAATTTCCATGAAATGTTTCCAAATTCGAAACATGGATTTGTAAGCTGTTTGTTTAATAAATAAAAATTTCAAAGCTTTTTGGTGTATACTTTTCATGTTATCAAAAGATTTTGGTTGTGCTTAAACTTTTGCTACGCACTGCATATATATATATAACCAGTTTTAGTTATTCATCTCAGGTTTTTAATCTGCATTAGTTTAAAGTGATCAATTCAAAAGATATTGGATGTTTAAAAGAAGAAAGGAACAAAAGAAAAGATTCATCAGACACATACATTACATACACAATAGGAAAAAAAAAACCTTTTTATTTTTTGATGAATACAACACTGTTCTGCATTTCATACTGAAAATTTAATGTTGCCTTGATAATAAACTGAATAAAAACTTGTCACAAGTAATATTAATGATATTTAGAGAAAATATCCTGTTATTTGTATTTAAAAAAGCTCATATCAGCCAATTGGAGAACAGTAAGGCTTCGTGTGATACACAGCCCTACCCATGGCAATGCGTCACGTGGGTCATATTCACCTAAGGTGTAGAGAAGGTGTAGAGATAAACAAACATGGTATAAGAAAACTTTGTTCAGGTTTCAAATCTTCATGTCTATTTTACTCTAAAATGGTTTAGAAATATAACTCAGCAGAATTTTTTTTAAAGTTGTTCCCCTGTGAATAGAGAGAAATTTGGATGCTGTAAGAAAATTTGAATTCTTCCAAGAGTGCCGCAAATCAGAAAAGTTTGGGTACCCTTGTTATAGTATATGCGAAACTCCCCCCCCTCCCCAGTTGATCATGCCTTTGCACCAAACTTGGAAAATAAAACTTCAGTCAATTAAAGTAGCCAAATGCTGCCCTATAATATTTGAAACTCGTTGAAAAGTGCTTGAAAATGGGAATTTAACTATTATCCAAATTAAACTCAATAACATTATGCTTATTGTGAACTGTCAAAATAAAAAAAAAACTCTTTATACCATCACTCTAGGCATGCTTTATATCATTTCTTGTAGCAATAATAAATTATGTAATACATTTGTATGTTTCAAATGTGTTTGTCAATTACAGTATTTATTTATGTTGTAATTTTTAGGTTGTTAAAAATTGCTAAAAAGTTAATTGAAATATATAATTTATCCATATAAGTGTTGAATAATACAAGTGTTGAAAAGAAAGTAGAGTGAAACTCAAAAATGAATTGAATTTCATGTCATACTAATATCTTTTTTAATCTAAATTCAAACCATTCTTTTTCTAATTCACTTTTGTGTTAATCCATAAAATTAGGAATATTTGTTGTTCATTATGCTCATATTTCCTTTTTATTTTTAGGATAAAATTTCATGGGCTTAAAATTTCAAGGTATCCAACGCATATTGCTCGGTATACCATGCTAAAACATAAAAAAGATGAGCCTAATCCTGATAGGTATATAGTGCAAATCTTTCATTTACATTTTTGATGATTTACATGATTTATATTTTTGTCACTAAGCTGTAGAGAAGACCTTTGTATCATGGGCTACCCTATTTTATTGCACAGAAACAAAACCACCAACTTATTTAAAAATAAAGCTGGTTATTAGGCGTTATACTAATCGCAATTTTTTCGAGATTAGTATTAGTACTGAAAATAACTAATTCTGTCAAACAGATAGTTTGTAAAAGAAAAAAAAAAACATTTACAGATGGCTTAGGATGTCTCTGCACATAGAATTATTATCCAAAAATTAGGTTTCAGATTGTAATCAATGAAATGCAACCATATATGGATTTCATAAAAGTGACCACATCAGCAAATGGCAGATTTATTATATAATACTTTTATTACAAAGTGAGAAATTTGAAGTATTTTTATAAATTATTCATTATTATCATTAAAAAATTGATTCTGAAAGTTACCAGCGTTACATTGTCATTCTGCTAACTTTATAAAACTATTTTTAATGAAAAATAAGAATGTATGAGCTTAGGTATAAAGCAACTATGTGGCTTTAGGCATAACACTGGATGATTTTATTTAAAATTTCTCAAATTGAAAAATTATCATATAGGGAGACTTATCTGATAGCTCATTTAGTATCTGATGTTCCAAATAAAGCTATATACAGTATATGCCACTTAATATGATCATATTTTGATGCAAGTGATTTAATATTAACCGAATGATTATAATAAGTGATAAAAAATAAATGGTGACTTATGCTGATAATTTTAGTTCATGTGTTCTTGATATGAAATGAATGTAGTTAGTGGGGAAAAAAATATTGTAACAAGGAAACACATCTAACTAATACAACAAGTAAATTATTGACTTGCAAAGAAGAAATTGTCAATTTTATTCGTCTGCTGTTTTTACACAGTATTTCATTTATAAAACATCATAAGCATCCTGCTTATGAAATTGCTTTGTATCCCCCCCCCTCAGATCCTTCCCCATGAACAGTTTCATCTTCATCCGAACCAGATGTTAAAGTTAGATCTTTGATAACATCTTTGCAAATATCCTCAGCAGTCAATGGAGGAGAAGTTCCAATTTTCTTGTCAAACTTCATACAAAATTGGAAATTGTCAGCATTCATATTGGGTGGGGGACTGAATTTCCCAATTTCTGTCACCACAACTACATAACTGTTATTATATAGTTTTGTAAATTCTCCACGAGTAAAACAATTTCGTATGTCTTTCCGAGACACTGTCTCATGAGCTTTTTAACAAATGCATGACTTCTAAATCTTTTGTTTCATTGGCTGAGGCACTTGCATTAAGATTTTGAAAGTCCCTCATATTTTCAAGGACTCTTGACAGCATTTCCTTTCTATAATATGTCTTCATAACTCTTATAACTCCTTGGTCACAAAGGGGGATAAATACGTTTTTCTCACTGGATTTCACAAAATATTTAAAACAAAAACTTAATAGAGAGAAGTTTGTTTTCCTTTTCGTTTCTTTTTATATGTTGTTGATTTAAGAAAAATAATGTTCTTAAATTGATAACAATAAATGGAAGTTTTGATGACAAAAAAGGATGTTTTTTTAATGCACTTATATACAACCAGACAGAATTTACCGATTCTGATAACAATAAAATGATAACTGGTAACATTAGCAGTGATCGTGTAAAGTGACGTCCACAGTATAAAGATTCAGAGAGAAGTTTTTGACATTGCTCTACATAAAAATAAAAAACGTGAGTCACAAAAGTTTACTTGACACTATATTATAACGCTTTCCACTCTTAAAGTGTGGTGACTTTCTCCAACATCTGTTGCTTGTCAATTTTGTGGTCCCTGCCCTCTATTTAATCTTGAAAAAAAAAAAAAAAAAACATGCTGGGGTTGCATAGTGACACTTGCATATAGCTTTTCGTTTTCAGTATAGGACTTTAAAGGGGCATAATGTTTTTTCTTCAGAAAAGTTTAACAAAATAATATGAGTTTGCAGACAATTTTACATTTTATTTAGGTTTTTGGTTTGTTAAATTATTCAAATGAATGATTAAATTCAATACTAAATATATTAAAATAAAGTGCAGAGGCCCTAGGAACAAAAGTCTCCTTAAGTTACCAAAGTGAAACGAAAGCAAGAACTATTAATATTTATCAGCAACTTTTTTACCACATCTTGATACTGAAGTTTCACTTTCAGAGATCATCAATCTGGACTAGCCATAAACTGGTTCTGTATTTCAGTATCCCCCCTATATATTCCTATTAGTTCTACCTAGATCAGTAATTTAGAGCATATTACCTAAACTTTGTGAGATGAGCTGAAAAGTGCTTTCAGACTCACTCTGGTGGGCTAAATCAGGGTTCGTACGTGTCCTTGAAAGTCCTTATAACTCCTTATTTTTTTATTTAGCCTTAAAAGTGCTTAAAAGTCCTTATTTTAATGTCCCAAGTCCTTGTAAGTCCTTATTTTTACCCTGCCCTTATTTCAAAAAATCAGATTGCCGTTTTTCGATTAGAGCGATTTCTACACTGCAATTTTGCAAGTGCAATATTTCCGCTTCGGCTGCACTTTGTTCCGAGAACCAAGGTAGCCGAGAGGGGGGGGAGGGGGCAGCAGGGGCAAAATCCCTGGGGCCCGGCCCAAGAGGGGGCCCGCGCTGCTGGTTAAAAAAAAGGCAGTTTTTTTGTTAACTGAACTTCATTTTTGTGTAGGCAAAGCAAAAACATATCGCATCTACATGTGTCCACAGCAACGCAACGAGTGCTCGTAGCCCAATGCCTTAGGGGGCTATCTTCTGTAGTACTTACCAGGCATTTCTTACGTATACAATGGAAAGTTTTAATGAACTTTCAAAGTGAGGAATAACGCTTTTAATAGTCAAGAAATGTAATTTTTTTCAAACGATTTTAAAATACATACATGTGTAATTTATGTAAATATGTATTATTAATTTTGTGAAGTAGTGATAGAATTATTAATAGTTATTAGTAAATTGAAGTAGGAATATTATTTGTAAATTTGTGTTATGTATTTCTGATTGATTTCATACGCATTTATATCATAGTATACTTAAGTACAGCACACGAGCAAATTATAAAAATATGAAACACAAAATATAAAATTGGAAGAAAAATTAGCAAATACGGAATACTATTATTTTTCTTCACTGCACCGAACGTAAGTTGTCTTAGTATTGAAGATTTTTTTAGAGGGGGGGTGGGGGCGCATGTCAGTACTTTGCCCCGGGGCCCCGGTAAACCTCTCGGCGGCCCTGCCGAGAACTCTATTCAGAGTTAAGAGGGGGGCGGGGGTGGGGGGCAGCTCCGCTCCTGTTCTAGGAATTCATATCTATCGATGCAGGTGCCAAATCAGGGACACAATTGGTCAAATTTAAACAACTGATAAGAAACTGAACTACGTTAGCCGAACGCTTACGACTTCCCCCATGATGCTTCCCCCCCCCACCGAGTGGTCTAACGAAAAGCATTAGAGGTAGAAGTAATTTTTTTAAAAAAAAGAAAATGTTTCTTCAAAAGGACATAATGGAGACAAATGCAAAAGCTAATCAGTTGGCAGATGAGGCTGAAAAAACTAAGGACATTAACTTGTTTATGCAAAAGAAAAACACTAAGGGAAAAAGAAATTGAAGTTCTTTGGATGTAAAATTATCAGAGAAAAGTTTGGAATTAAAAGATATGTCATGGGATTTTCAGTTTCAGATTTTTCTTTCTGTTTTGTTATTGTGGTAAACTTTTAGGATTTTTTTTTTTTTTGTTATATTTTTAATCTATCTTTTATGTGAAAAAAAAAGAAACATTTGGAAAGGTTGAAAATGTATAGGCCAATTTGTTGTTAATTATTTTGAGGTCCTTATTTTTCGGATTTTTTAGTCCTTGAAAGTCCTTAAAAGTCCTTGAATTTTTTTTAAAGAAGTGTGTACGAACCCTGTAAATTAATTTAACCTATCAGAACGAAGGCAAACACAGCTTCTATGAGAGGACATTTGCTCCCTGCTTGTTAATTGATGTATCAAACTGATGGTCTTAAATAAGGGTGAATCTGCTATGTCTAGTTGTCGTAATTGAGCTGTTGGTAAATGTTTGTATTTTTGTTGTTTAATTGAGGGAAGATAACTTCTGTGTATGCAACTCTGTGTTATTTATACATAAAGCTTTCATTCTGTTTTCATTGTGTTTTTGTTTTTTTTTGATAAAAGTAATTAATTGAAAGGATATGAAAAAGTGATGTTTTTTTAACAATTTGTTTCATTATTTAAGCTCATTTACTGTGTATTTTCTTGTAGACGCATACTGTAACTTCCAAACAACATGTCACTTAATGAACACACGTTCTGAAGTACACAAATGTCTTCCCCAAATCATCTCCTATCAAACTAAAATTTTGGAGTAGTGCTTTTGGGGGAAAAAAAAAACACGCTAGTTGATATCAAATCATTTTCAAATTAGTCATTTGTTTGATAAAATAGAGTGTATGATCATAATCAAAACTCTAAAAAAAATTTTTTTTACACTTGCAACAGAATTTTGTTTCACATAGGACCAAACAACATGGTTTCAAAGAACATGGACAAAATTAATCACCTTGTTTGAGATTACCTGTAATCTAAATATATTACATACATACAGTTTGCAACACACTACTGCATTTTGATTATGTTGTTTTATCTGCTTCTCTAAGAGAATAATTTTGTTGGAACAAGTTTTGAAGATTCATTTAGTTTTTGAAAGACCTCAGTGATTCATGTTTCATTGCATGACAACAGTCCCCACTAGGTAAAATGTGTCGTATTTTGTTAATTGTTCATGTTCAATTTGTATTTCAACTATTTCTAATGTGAACTTTTTTTAGTACACCAGCACTATTTTGAAAGTATAAAACAGCCGGAATAGTAACAGTTAGTAAGCTGACATTCATGTGTAATTTCAAATTTTTTTTGTTGTGTTTTAGTAAAAGTTTTTACTTTGCTTTTGTCTGGTATTTGGATCTTGAGTTTGCTATGATTTTCATGGAAGCAAAAGTCTAAGATATTGGGTAAATGTCTCAAGTTTGCAATGCTTAGTTTTAACAGCAGAAAAATCTTGAATTCTTTTTTTAGGTTATTTAAAGAGAGGTGAACTTTTGGCATTCTAGAGCATTTATAATTCAAAATGGAAATAAAAATGGGAACTTTGTCTTTGCTGTTGCAAGAATAGTGCAAAGTTTTTTCCATTGTTCAAGAGTGAAATATATTAATGTCCTATTTAGGCTGTGTCATATGAATTTTTTTATTAGTTTAGTTATTTTTGGCCAAGCACTTTTTACAGAACTAAAACCAACCTTATATTTTATGAACATAATTGTTTTGAACTTAGCATTCAAAAAAGTTCAAATATCTTTATAGTTCTTCCGTTGAAATTATAGCAGTATAACTTATTTTTAATAATTTATAGTAGAAGTTTTTTTTTTTTGTTTTTTTTTTTTTTGACCACCATAAAAAGTGGAGGTGTAGCTGAGATCCAAAACTTTTAAACAATTCTTTTATTTTCCCATTAACTTTTTTCATTTATCAACTTTGGGTATATCAAGAACTAATTTCAGTCTTGAATAAACATAGTTTAATAACGTTTCACAAATCTTGGATAAGCTTTTTGCTGCGTTATTGCCGAAGGAACTTAGTAGGACACCTGTGCCACTGTCGAACACAGTTGAAAATATCTTCCAGCTTGTTCATATTTCTCATGCATGAGTCCAATTTCATGATGTTAAAAGAGTTTCGAGTCTTATTTTTGACTTTTGTGAGTGTTTTTTTACGTTTTGAAGGTATCTGTGATTCTACACTGTGAACTAAATCATAGAATGCATTATGGCCTCCCTGGTCACTGTTGATCATGTCTGAAAATTCAAACCTCAAATATTCTTTTGAATATTTACTCTTTCTCTTTATGGACTTCGAATGTAGAATTCCAAATCGAGAAGTGAAACTTTACATAAAATTTGTTTAATGAATTATTTATTTGTATTCCTGTATTTCTGTACTATGTTTTTCCTTTTAAATTTTATTAGTTTATAATTTTTTAAATAGTATCATAAGTTTCAAAAACGTAATTCTTTGGTTTCAATGTGTAGTAACTTATCCCAGTGAGGATGATATTGTCTTACATTTATGTAAATCAGAAGAGTACAACGATAGAACTTTCAGTGAGATTTTTGCAGGTTTAATTAATCCTAAGACGAGGAAACATTCTGAAATTTTATTTATTTATTTTTTTTAAGTAAAAACCTGAAAACATTTACAAACAAAACTTTGTAACTGATGAAAATAAAGATGAAATCTTCAGCAAACGCTTTTGTAGTTCATTATACTAATTGAAATTTACAGTTGACTGTTCAACTATCCTTTATGCTGTTAAATAATATAGTTCTTTGACACCAAAAAATTGCTGCAAGTCTCTCGTTTTTCAAAACAAAATACTTTTTGTTTTATGTGCTACTAAAAAAGAAAAAAAAAAAACATAAAATTTTACCTTGAAGGTACCCAGTTATGCTTGGCAAAAGCATAGCAACTTTGACAGCTTTTATCAGCTGGAAATAAAATTAATGTTTCAATACAAGCTTTATGTGAGCCATACTTCATATTGCTGCAAAGAAAAATAAAAAGGTCGCTATATTTTTTAAGAAATAATTTTAAGACTTCTATATACGATATGCTTTAAAAGTAGGAATAAAGTGGTAATCCCATAAAAAATGCTTTATTTCCCCATTTGGGATCGTGACCCACAGGTTTTGAGCCCCTGGCAGAAGTTTTCTTGAAATCACAATGGTTTATTTGATGTTTGAATGTCAAATTTTCAAAATTGATATTAAACATTATTTGTGTAATGTATATTTTCCTCTAAATCTTAGTTTGTTTTTTCTCAGCGATTAACTTCAATTTATGTACCGTATTTTTCGCCCTATAAGACGCACCAGCATATAAGACGCACCCAATTTTAAAGGAGGCAAATCTAGAAAATGGTGGGCTTTTGTATTTGCCCAATAATACCCTCCCCCCCCCCGATTTTGAGGAAAAAAGTGCATCTTATAGGGCAAAAAATATAAGTATTTTTCATGAAACTACCTAACCTAACTCAGTTAAATTTCGAAATTTGCATCAGCATTGTTTATATAACTAAAGTAGCAAGCACTTTTTTGTCCTGAATGTGATATAATATGTATTACATAGGAAAAAATAAACAAAATATTTAAAATTTTCTACTTATTTTAAAGTAAATTAAACACTGAATTGATCTTAAAAATCTCAATTTTTATTAAAACTCAAATTTGAAACTGCACTTTTTAATTTTTTCTATTATTTTTTTATTTTAGGTACAATAAATTGTATAAAGGGAAATCAAGATTCAAAAAGGATGGCTTAAGTAACCTCAAATATAAACGCTTAGATATAGTCCTTAAAAAATTGTACACATGGGTGCTGGTTGAGATAGAACCCATTAAAAAATAGTTTCTTCAAATTCAGTAAGTATTATCTTTCAGCATTCCTAGACTCTCCATTTCATTTTAAGCAGTAAGATTCTTTAATATTTTTTTTGTTTGCTGCAATCTATTCTGACTGTGATTGCAATTAGTTTAAATTGGAGTCCTTCCCTCTTGTCAAAACGACAGGATGAGTTTTGGTCTACCATTTCTCATGCCCCCAGTGACGGAAAGTTTTGTAGCGGTCTGCGACAAACTTTAAGAATTACATTATCTGTCTGCAAATTTTAAGTGCAATTTTAATATACTAGTCATATATTAAACAAGTATAATTTAATAATAACTGTAATTTGTAGCACTTTATCTAAAATGTTGCAAGCATCATGCATTCTTTTTCATTTTATTTTTTACTTTTGATGTCATAAATTAGGAGTGTGTAACATGCGGTCTGTAAGATGTGACCTGTTGAGCATGTCACTCAAAAAAAAAAAAAAAGGAAAAGATGAAAATCTGATAAAAGATTTCAAAAAGAAAGGTTTTTAAAAAATTCTCTTACATATTTTACCGGTAAAAACAAGATTGGTGCAAAAGTATTAAAAAGTTTAAACTTTAATTTTTAATAGGGGGGAGGGCACCATAATTTTGCACCCTTATCACTTATCCAGGTTATGAAACTCATGGTTTCAGTTTATAATGAATTTTTTTTCTATTTGTTCCATTAGCTATTTCATTAATCTTCTAAAATTCTATTTTGATATCTTTAGCACTTTCTGAGGTTTTTATTTTTTTTTACATTTTTTTTTTCCGTAAGAGCTGTTGCGTTAATGACATGGTTTAAGACAAGACATTTTTAACTGTGGTTATTTTAATGAAAGCAAAAAGCTTTTTTTTATTAACCCTTTAACGTCAGGTGTGGCGAATTCGGCACATACCTCCAGAATCATTTTGCCTCAGTTGCTAAGTGAGTTATTCCACAATAAAATATTGTGAAGTTTTTGGTACATTTGTATCTGCCGGCAGCAGTAAGTCTTTAAAAAATAGGTAGGTGTGCTTCCTATGGTCTCCCTTAATTGAGATTTGGAAGGAAAAAATTGTGTCCTTAGGTAAAAAAAAATGATGGCCAGAAAGGTTTAAAATGTTCAGAATAATTTAAACATTGAGACAAAAATGTATTGAGCTGTTTTTGCAGGTATTATCAGGTCACAAACTTGAATTTGATAAATATTTTTAAAAAAAAGGGGGGGGGGACTTTAAAATAGGACTTAGAAGAAAGGGCACTCCAGTGCCATTTGATTTTTTTAATGATCCATTGAGCATAAACTAAAATCTCTTAAAATAAAATTGGCAATTTTTTTTTTTTTTTTTGTGGTGCAGTGTTTCTGCCACTGGGCTCATGGCTAGAATGGCTCATTGTCAGGCTAGAAAGTTCAAAAGTAATGCATAAAAAATTTTAAATATCTCTTGAGATTTTTAAATTTCTTATTTTACACACTAAATGTCTCTACCAGTTCATTTCCAATGTAAGTGAAGATAGTTTATTTTTGAACTAAATGTTAGTACTAGGGATGCACCGATTAATCGACAGTACACATTAATCGGCCATAATCGGCCACTTTGCAGATTACTAATAATCCGCAAAATCGGGCAGATTAATCGGTGGGAAAAAAAATTATTCTAATGTATACTTTCACTAAGAAACTATGACAAATAATTTTATTAACAGTAATAATAATCCTCACAGTTAACCTAAAGTTTTTTTTAAATTAATTCTCCTAATTTAAATTAAGATACATAGACAATGTTGCAACATTTTTCATGCAGCGTTTGTTTTCTCCTTAGCACAGTGCTTTTAGATAACTTCTAATTTTAAAAGAATAAAAATATTGAATTAAATTGCTACTAATTATTAAAAAATATGAATTAAAAGTACTCCTAAATTGGAGTACTCATCACAGACTCCCCTTCCCCCTTTTCTTTGAATTTTTATGTCCAATTGCCATAACTAACAATGTGTTAATAATATTATTGACAATAATACGAAAATTGATTCTAAGAAATTTGATAAAGTATTGAAATTATTTTGTAGAAACTAAGAAGATGAAAAAAAAAAAATTCTCTCAGAAATAAATTACTTATTATTTCTAAACTTGGAATTGTATATGAGAGAAACAACAGTGATGGTAAAATTAGTAGTAAAAATAGAAAAACAATCATCCTTATCATTAATCGGTAATCGGCCAATTTGCTTATTGGTGCATCCCTAGTTAGTACTATCCAAATATATGTATTTCATACTCTTAGCTCAGATATTTATGCTCTTTGTTAACACATGTAGTTTATATTCTGGGAAATTGCCGGCAAGATCAGGCATAGCTCAGTTTTTGCTCTCAGGAACATGGCTGAAGGAAAGTCCTGGTCTTGCCTCCTGGATAAGGAGCAACGCTCTCATCTCTCCCTCCTTCCCAGGACCGAAGGAGTTGCCTGTTTTAGGACTCTCACTGGTCATGACTATTTGCAGGCCCATTTACACAAAATCAACCTGGCCAGTTCACCCGACTGCGTACTTTGCAACACCTTTCCAATGACGGGGAAGCATCTTTTTAGCTGTCCCTCTCTTTTTGACATCCATTCCAATGACTGTTTTCATGCCCTCACACCTTCTAAGGCCACTTCATTTTTATACTGGACTGCAAGACGTCTTATGTTTGAAAGAACAATGGCGGGCATAATTTAAAAAAAAATATTCTGTGAAAAACTAGTTTTTAATATTGTGTACATTATGGAGCGAAAGCGAACAACTGAATTTGATTCTAGACCTTTAAAATGCAATCATAGAATAATTTTAGAAAAATAAATTCTTTTGTTTGCTGTTTTTCTACTTTTGATGCCAAGTCATGGGAAAATTGTGATCTCTTTGCTACCACTATGGGAATGAGATTTTTCACAATTTTGATGCTTACTACTTTTGTAAGAGGAAAATACATAAAATTAATTTTTATTTTTTAGAAAATCACAAAATTTTAAAATTTTAAATAAAATCCTATTCTTTTTAAGATTGTCATGCGTCAGCAAGAGAAATACCGGATCAAAGTCTGAATTTATTTTTGTTTCATTTAGCTTCAAATTCATTTTTCAATTAACATCTTCAATTAATATTTCTGATATAATATGACATAATCTGGAGTGGTGCACAGATATTGATATATTGGGGTCGCCATCTACCAGAGAGCAATGCCACTCGTCTCCTCCAAAACACCAAATACTATGGAAACCTTCTAAGAATGATATTCACCCCAAGAAAGAGGAAAATTACCTTGAGAAGAGCCACCTTGCAATTTTGAAGGTTCAATTTGTCCAATGCACCCTTGAATATGTTACATGTATAAATTTGAATTTATTTTGCAAAATTTTTTGTTTTTCTGTGAATTTATTTTTGTTTTCACACAATTATTTGTTTTTTCACAAAACAGGAACCGTGTGAAAATTCTTAAGACAGACCCCTTGCCTTCTCAAAATATTAGGACATTTTAATATATATTCTTTATCTTTTTAATAGTATGTAATGTGAACATGCACAGTGCATATTTTAATATTGGCACAATTCTTTTTATATTGATATGATACATGTTATATATATATATATATATTTGTGAAATAGGAAAGAGCCTTTTATTTTAATTTTTCAATTTGATGTTCAGCTATTTTTTAAAATGTTTTAAAACTTTAGTACAATTTTAACATAGTTAAGTTTTTCTTTTCAGGTGATATATGATGCTTGGTGAATTTCCAGAAATAATGTAATTTGAAAATGCAATGGAAGTTACTAGTAAGGTTTAACTATGCTCAACCTTTATTTGGTCTTGCATTGAATTTTTTTGATTACACATTTATAATTTCTTTATTTATTTTCCTCCTGTTTATACAAGTGAGAACAAACAGTTTTGTGTTAATGTGTTGATGAAGCTGGATCTTTAAAGCAGCTGTTAATGAAGATCACAATTATGCAATTTGTTACATGTTTTATGGTGTTTAATTCTTCTCTGAAGAACTATTAAATTTTCCTTTATGGAAATTTTCTTAAATTCTTACTATTTATGAACAACATTTTGTGCATTATAGTTAGAATCAAAAATCTTCCAAGTTAAGAATTTATTTTTATGATATTTAAAGTTTAGCATATTTTCAATCATGTCATTTTCTCTGATGAATGTTTATTCCATTTTCATAATTGTCATTCAAAATTAAATATTTAACTGTTTTTACACTTGTTTGAGTTGTAAGTTATGAACATTTTTACCAGTAACCATTGTTAATAAGATAATGTGCTAACTGCATTTACATTATCAATTTATTGTTGCTCATTTGGGGTTGAAATCTTTGTTATTCATTGAGTATTTAAATATATACCACTTATGAAGTTATTTATGTAGTGATAATTTTAAAATTTGTTTTGCTTCCTTACTCTTTTGCACTTGCAGTTTGCATTATATAAATGTAGTACTAGTTTATTTTATTACATATTAATGTAATAAAATAAAATACTGACAAGAAAAGTGCAGTGATCTGTAGTTTTCTTCTAACTCAAAAACAATATTATGAATCAACTATGTACATTACAAAATGTTTATTTAATGAGTTAAATGAATTCTTTTAAGAAACTTCATGGGTAGACCCATGAAAAAATGACAGAAAAATATATAAGTGGTTATAGTTACTACTGTCACGCTTAATTTCTAACAGAAATAAGTTAAGTTGAAAAGGAAAAATAGAGTTTGTGAAATAGTAACTCCTAAAATAGTAGAATAACTTTTTAGGGAATTTTTATAATAGTGTTAAGTTGCTAAGGTGGGATAATTACATTAGTTTGTTTCTGTACTGTTGTGAAGATATTTGGTGCTCGTTTTGCAAAGTTCCTTAGAGAAAAACAGTGCAAAATAGAAATTTCTGAAATTCACACATTTCTTTTAAAGCTCAGTTACAAAAAATCTGTGGTGGATGGAGTAAAACTGTTTACATGTTTAAAATCAGTGTATCTAAGATCAGGTATTTTTCTTCATTTAACAAAAGAAAGTTAGGTTTGTAGACTAATGCAATTTTATTCAAACATTTGAAATTTAACTTTTTATGAATTCAAATTTTTTGCGCACCCAACTGTTTGTGTAGTTTGTACTAATGAATCCTGCTTTCATTCAATTTGAATTCATTAGTTTGATATTTGTTATTCAGAAATCTTTATTATTCTAAATCATGATGGTCTGAAAGAAGTAGGGTTTTCAGAAATGGTAATCACTTTATCTTGTTTTTTAAAAGCACTCAGCATACTGAGAAATGTTTAACTTTTAACTAATTCTAATTCTGCATCTATATCCTCGTAAGTATAATATTCTTTGTGGTATTTTTTGGCAAAGTCAAATAGGTTAGATTCTTCCATATTCTGGTTGCTGTTCTTTCTTTGTGATTTGATAGTGCTATGTTGTGAAAACTGGTTATGAACATAAAACTTCATTGAAAGTCGCAGGTATAAGAGCATAATAGCATTATATAATAACTGCAACCTTCATACATCCTCTCAGTTCTCGTTATGCAAGGAATTTTAAAGTTAAGTTGTATGTGTTAATATTCATGGTATTATTTATTTAGCTGAAAATATAGGTATCATTTTGAAAACTTTAGTGTGAATGCCTGCAAATCAACTTTTAAAAGAGAGTTAAGTTTTTACCCACTTTTTTGAAGTAATTGTAATCAATTTAACTTTTAGAGAACTATTGATTTTGATGCATTATGATTATATCATGCTTATTAGCTTATTCTGTTACTTCAACAGAAGATTTTTAAAATTTAGTTTCTATGTGCTGCATGTGTTACAAGAAAGTACCGTAAAGTCGGGTTACTTGGACCCTAAGGGGTTACTTGAGCCCATTACAGTAAACTGATAAAATCTAGGTTTGGTACTTATTAGTTGAAGACTTGCACGTAGTTCCTCGTTTCTCCTCTAGGTAGAAGCACTCTGCAGTCTCTAATGCTAGTACCAAACCCAGATTTTATCATTTTACTGTGGGCTCAAGTAACCTCCTTGTGGGTCCAAGTAACCCGACTTTACAGTAATCAAACTTCAAAAAATGAAAGGAAACTAAGTTGCTAACTTAGGTGGTAGTTTGCTTTTATTATTTACTTGACTTATTTTTAAATGCTTTTATGCATTATTAAGTGAAATGTCATTTTGCATACTTTCTTTCTCAATGTATATATATATATATATATATATATATATATATATATATATATATATATATATAATATATATATATATATATATATATATATAGCGTCGGCACCATGCTTAACTAACGAATGTGAAAAATCGCGTTTTTCAAGTTCACATTTTACAAATAACTAAAATTAAAATGATACCTTTGAACGATAATTTTACACTTAAAGATATCTATAAAAGTTTAAAAATTGAAAATAACCAAACACGTCAGGTGGGAATAAGTTATATGCAGTGTTTTGGCTCTCCTGAAAAGTGCCAATTTTCACATTCATTAGTTTAGCATGGTGGCGACGATATGCATCTATATAAGTGTATATATGCATATATATACATATATATGTATCGCAGGCATGTGCGTGCCATAAAGAAATGCCCAATGTAGACAGATGAGATGATTTTTGGAATAATAATACATATGTTACAAACGTACATGATGTTAATCGGAATAAAGCAGTATGAATATGAATGATATTTAGGTAGAAGGATTTGTGTACGAGGAAAAAAATATTCATTTAATTGTATAGGAAATCCATTTTCTTTCTTTCATTGTGGTGAAAATATCCATGACTTTCATAAAAATTGAAAGTGGGGTCTTGTTTCATTTTGTTCACTTTCTTTTTCTATGGCTATCAATGCAAGAGATAAAAGTTGTTAATTTGTCACTCATTTCTTTGTGTAGCTCATAATTCTTTTGACAGCCGAAAATATTCACTCTACAAAAACAATTGTTGCTGTTATAGTCAAAATAAACTGCAATAACTTCAACTTCTGGAAAGAGTTGGCTCAGTTCATTTTTCAAAAATAAAATCAAGCACATTTTTTATACATTTGTCACAAAAAACTTGTTCCTATAAATTAGTCTTATAATGTCAAAAAGTTTCCTTACTTTTTTGTTAGACTGCTGAATGCATCCTTATCAACTCCAAAAGCTATATTTTCAAATTTACTTTCATGTACTAGTGACATGAATTTTTCATTATTTTGTCGCTTTTCTTCGTAAGTCTTTTTTTTTTTTTTTTAAGTTTAAACCAAACAACTGTTCTGAAGTTTTAACTTAAGCATAAGAAACAATATGACAAATGAAGGAATAAAAAATTTGAAAATTGCGAAAATATTTAATAGAACACGAAACACTACAGAAAAAATGAATCAAGACACCAAAACCATTGAGAATTTTATAAACGCTCATCCAATTTTCTGCGGATGATCAAAGAGACCAGTAGAGACAGTGTAGCATATGAAAGTAACACTGTGCTTAAGCTAGGATCCTCGGCGACTACGCGCAGAAGCACATTTTATTCTGCCTTCGTCATCCCTTTGGCTGACGTGAAGGGGGAAAAGTGTGGCACGGAGGTGTTTTTCATGCCATGCATTATATAGATAGGGAGGTGGAAAAGCGGTGACTGTCAATGTTTTTCAATTGTACAAAAATGGAAAAATTCCATTTTTTTTTTACTATACTTGTTGCCTAATACTTAAATATTTTTTCCAATCAACACATTAAATAAGGTTAAAAGGTTGGTCTGTTTCCTTCGTGGGTAGGCACTGCCTACCCAGACGGCTTGTTCCTGATATGTACACTGGCGGCACAGAAAATCCCAACACCAAGAAAGACTTGCGCTAGATTAACAAAATTTGGTTGGCATGTTTATACAACTGAAAGATGACATCGATTGAAATTTCGTGCTCCGCGCATAAGTGTGGCGCAGCTAGCGTCACTAGGAACATGCAAATAAGGCTCTTGAGTATTATTTTTCTGTAAAATTTTACGCATTGCGTTCATGTTGTCAGGAATGTCTTTAAGAAGATGAAGAAGCCATTATAAACAGCTCACCAAGTTTAAACGAGGTCGTACAATTTAGTTACGAGAAGGTGGATTTTCATTTTGCGATATTGCAGAAAGACTTGGTGGAAATGTTTTCACCGTGGCATGATTATTGGAAGCTATGGTGAAGGGATGGTACTACCTCAAGAAAATCGAGTTCGGAGTTGCCACGTGGCACGACTGAGAAAGAAAATTGCCGAATCCTGCGTATGGCTGTAGCACATCGTACTGCATCTGCGACTGACATTCAAACTGCAGTTGGTACCGTCGTGACCCAAAGAACGGTAAGAAATTGCTTACTTCAAGGACAGCTCGGAGCCAGGTAGCCTGTAGCCGCTATTCCATTAACTGCAAATCATTGCCGTTTGCGACTGCCGTGGTGTCAAGACAGAGTTCGTTGGAGGTCGGAGTGGAAATCTGTTGTAATCTCTGATGAAAACAGATTCTGCCCTTGTACCAGTGATGGTCGTATGTTGGTCAGAAGGAGGCCAGGGGACCTCCTGCATCCAAGCTGTCTGCGGCCTTAACACACAGGGCCTACACCTGGAGTCAGTCTCCGGAGCAATTTTGTATGACAGCAGGAGCACTCTTCTGGTTATCCCAAACGCACTGACTGCAAATTTTTCATCAATCTTGTAATTCAACCTATAGTACAGCCCTTTATGACTAGCAATCAAGGGGGAGTTTTCCAACAGAATAACGCTCGCCCTCACATAGCTGCTGTAACACAATGTGCTCTACAGAGTGTTGACATGTTGCCATGACCTGCAAGATTACCAGATCTGTCTCAAATTGATCACGTATGGGATATCATTGGACGGCAACTCCAGTATCATCCACATTGACACAACAAGTGCAACAAGCATGGCATTCCATACCACAAAGTGACATTCGGCTCCTGTATGACACAATGCATGCAAGCTTGTAGGCTAGCCTTCAAAATTCTGGAGGTTACACCGGCTCTTAAAGTAACATAATTTCACATTTGCACAGCATTTTCTTGAGCTTAAATTAGCCAGTGATCTTGTAAATTCAATCAATTAAACATGTTAACTAGACAATTGCATTACCCAAATTTCATTAGTCCACAGTAATTTTTTCTTGGAGTTGGGATATACTTTTTTTTTCATTTAGAATCAAAAGATTAAGCATAATGCAAATATTTGAATAAAAAGAAAATTATACAACAGAATTCTTTTAAATGCCTGCTGTAGGTAGATAGTATAATACTAAATCTGTGTCGGAAGTTTTGAAAAATATAATTGAAACACAAAAGCAGAATTTACAAGATTTTTTTAAAAACTTGTTGCAAAATTTTATGTACAAATCAGATTGAATGCAAATATCTCTTGAAGCTGGATTAGTGGAAGAAAGGCAGGACCTTTTTCTTTGACTATAAAGTACAAAGTTTGCTCTATGAGTAATCAAAACACAAAAATTTCGGTAGTTCCCTCCTGAAAAGCCAGGACAAAGAAAAATACTAAGTCAGACACATAAAGCCAATCTCTTGAAGAAATTGGAACAAATTAGGATGGAGTGTGTCCCGCAGAAACTCTTGTCTAAGTTGGGTAAAAACAATTAAAAAATGTAAAGCAAGCTTGGTTAAAATTTGGGCAGTTACTTAAAATATGCAACCTGATTAATATTGCATGTGTTGCAACTTTTATAAGAAAAGCAATCATTATTCAGTGAAAGAGCTATAACTAGCGATTCAGAAAGCCTAGATTGTCCTGTTGCCAGAAAAAGCAGATTGCCCTCAAAACCTTTGACAATTTCGTTTTATCACATGAAAATCTCTTAGTCCTTCTCGTCAGTTGCAAAAAACGTATAAGAGACTACTAAAGAATTTTTTGCGTTGTGAAACAAATATTTTGTTTTTGTGCGTAACCTTTTGCAACATAACAAAATTTGATTTTTAAATAAGTTGCTTATTTTGTTTCCAAATTTGACTTATGACCTTGTAGTACAGTTGTTTTGACACAGTAAAAACTTCAAAGCATTCTGGCATATATGCGTTTCATTATTTTAATCAAACATTCAGCTTGTGCTTGAACTTTTGAGCTGCACTGTATCAGAGTTACATTCACTGAAAATGATGGTTCCCACAACAATGGTTTCATGTAAGAAAATTTTGTTTTATGGAAACAATCAGTTTCATTTATGTACTTGTTTAATATGTTATAAAATAACATTAACTTAATCACTTTGAATTTCCTTACAATAAAAAATGTCCATCTAATCTGAATCATGATTAAAAACATACTGAACTCATATATGCTTTCTTTGTTTTGTTATTAATGAAATATGTAAACTAATTTTCAAAATCTTTTACATAGTAATGACAATCAGTGAATTAATTTTATGTTCAAGTTTTGATATGTTGAAAAATGTTTAATTTTTTAAAGAGACCAATCAAAAGTTTTATTTATTCATATTGCTTATTTTTATGAAAAGTTGTGATGGTTTGAAGTACATGACTTAAAAGATGCACCTAATTTTACAAATTTAAATGCACTTATGAATAGATTCCATGGTTATTGAATATTAGGATGTTATCTGGATTAAACAAGTGCAGTTGATTTGGAATTTCATGGTAAGGAAAAAGGGAGAATTGAGACAGACTGTTTCAGTTACATATATTTCATTAAGCTGTAAAGTCAAATCTGGAATTAACATTCTAGACAAAATTCAAGACATAGAAATTTTAGGAGAATTATTTTGAGGTTGACATGAAAAATAAACAAATGCAGAGTAATTTTAAAAAATTTGAAATAAAGAAATTTATTGAGGTAAACAGGTTACATTTAATTGATATGTAGGATAATTTTCTGATAATAAATCAGCAACAGTATAAGAGTTTATCCTGTCAGAGTCTTTTTCAATATGCAAATAGTTATCTTATCTATGAGTATTGAACCAATTTGAGTTTTTGTATATATGAACATCTGTAAAATTTGTCAAGTTTGGTTCCATTTTCAATATAGAAATGTATTAAGTTTTTTTTTTTTTTTGTCTTATGCATACCTTTGTAAGCTCGTTGTTTCTTATTGAAATGTAATAACTTCTGTGGTAGTTTTGATATTCACTTGATGTATAACAATATATTTTTGTATTTCTTGACTTATTGATTATACCATAGTTTTACATTTTTTGTATCAAATTCAGCACAAAAATATCTATTTTTGTAAAGATTTTTCTGATATGCTTTTATTAGTGCAATGCATGTTAATACAGAAAACATGAGCATTTTTTGTGTAAGGTTGGTCAATAACTTATGAAGAACAGACTATTTAAGATGAAAAATTGTAAAACTTACTGTTTGAATTTAATTCCATTTTTAATGTAATGATATGCAAGGTTTTCTATTGCATTGCATATTTCATGATTTTTATTGCAGTTTATTCTGTAACTAGATTTTTTATCTTAAATGTTGTTGGCAGAATAATGCAATTTTGTTATGTATGAATCTTATAAAATTTTGGTATTTGTTAATTTGTTTGTAAAAATGTTTATAAAACAGTAAGTTTGCCTACAATTGCATGTTTCTCCTTTTAATAGTGTAAACAGTTTAATGATTTTTTGAGAGAAGAATGTGTAGGAAAGTATGTAGGTTATTACAAATAACAAGACAGTAAAGAATTGAAATAGTGATGAATTAAATGCTCTAATCAAAATTAATAACTAACAGAAAATCTCTAATGGCTGGATCATGTTTAAAGATTATATATTAGGAATTAAAAGAGTTTTAAATTATTAACAAATAGGTTTTGGTCAAGGGACTAAGCAGAAGGTTGTTAGAGGATGTTCTGAATGACTTTAATTTTGAAAATCTTGAACTTGAAAGCAAAATTTAAGAGATTACGCTGTTAGGAGAACAATTTGTGTCTGGCTAGGGTACATAAATTTGAAATGCTAACAGATAATGCATTAAAATGTAGTTTGTGACTGTTTTTGCTACATTGTCAGTGATAACTATTGTTCCTTTTTTTTCAAATATGGTGCAAAATTAGTAATTTGTTTCTAAAAGAGACTTTTCTTGTTAATTTTTAGTGAAGTGAATCTTGTTATTTTCCTTTCTTATTTTTCAATCAACTGTTGAAAATATTACTTTGCATCTTGTTGTAAGTTCAAAATTGTTTGAAAATCAGCTGACCAGAAAAATTATTAATGGTACTATATATGTCTTAATTTTTCATATTTAAGGTGGAAAATGTGTTAATTTCCAGATTTAGTTTTATATTAAAAAAACAAATAATTGCTAATTTAACTGTACTCAATGAATAGATTTTGGCTTTCTATTGTAACTATGAATTACAACTTAAAATAATACATCACTGAAGGTGTCGCCTGATGTCCATTTGCCCTAATTTTCAACACAATGTTGATTCACTTCAAAAAGTGTTTAAAAAGTGTTACAATATCTGAAGGGTACTATTTTGTTTAAGAAATAACTCCATTTTTTCCCCAAAATGAATTATTTATTATTATTACTATTATTTTGAACTGACTTCAAATTCTTGTGCTTATGATTATTTGTTTTAATTTCTACTTTCTTTTGAAATAAGTAATGTGTGCCATCAGTTTGTTAGAATTTTGTTTTTAAATATCAATAACATAAAGAAATTTACATTATTGAAAAATGTATGCATATTTTGAAATAGAACCTGATTTTAAAGATCTAAAATTGATTGTGACATTCATTTTATGTTATTTCATAAGGTTGCAAGTGAAGTGTGTCAACCGGAAATGTGAAGTTATGTGAAAGTTATCGATTTTCAACTTTTCAACCATTTTGATCACCAAGTTACGTTCCTTCTGGTGAAATGCGCCATATTTTTATTTATTTCATATTTTTATTTATTTCAACTTTTATCAAATTCGGTAATCACATTAAGTACTTCAGCGTAATAGTTTTTACAGTTGTAACACAATAATGAAAAACAGGTTTGCAACTTAGTTGTGTTTTCCTTGTAACCCCTCGATTTATTTAATGAAGAAATTTATAGATTTTATATATTGATTTAAAACTGAAATTAAAAAAAAAAAGTATTTTCAAATATAAGAAACTGCATTAAAAAATCAAATAAGTAAAGGTATGTACCATTTTTATGTATGGTCTGCTTACTGCAATAATACTATTGAATTGAGCACATTGATAAAGTTTGTATTACAAGACTCAAAGCAATGTTTGTCATCCAGACCATAACTCATTTAACATGAAAATGTGTATGGGCAGACTCCCCCGTGTATAGCTAATTCATCAATTGTAGGATATATAATAAAGCAATGAAACAGTAGTTTAAAACAAAACTGCATAGGCATTCTGAAGTAGTTGGCAAGTGTTTTCTCTATACTTTATTTAGTGAAAGAACATTGTTAATATCAGTAGACACTTTGTACTTTTTCTTGGTGGAAATATATATTCACAAGATATAGTAAAGTGTAACTTTTACTTGATTTTTGTGAAAATTAAAATGCATCATATGAAAAGGTTGTACTAATGCTTCAAAGTTACAATGCAGTATCTCCTTAATATGGTCATTATCGGCAACAAAAAAGTGCTATGTAATACATGTCATTTAAATATCAAGTTATCTAACATTAAAACTACTGATATGTGTACCTACAATAAACTTGGTTCATTCTTATGATAAGAAAACTTTAAAAATAAAAACAATCCGACTAAGATTTTTTCATAAATATGTGGCGGTTAACACGTTAATGGTAAAGTTTATAACCTTTACTTTATGGGAAACAGGAAAAGCACAATATATCTGAATGAATGATATATAACGACTCATGATCTGGCAAGGGATAACTGTACTCAGTTCAAATGAAACTTCCTTTTCTGTTGAGAGTCATTCCATTATTATTTTCATTTAATTGTAAAAAGGAAAAATCCAAATCTTTTAAGAATTTTTAGTTTTGGTATTCACAACACTGTATCTAATATAAAAAGGTTTTTGAGACCTGAATACTTCTTATGTTTGAAAAAGTGCATAGTAATGTATTAAGGCTAAAAATGAACCTTATTTTGTTTCTAATGTATAAATGATCAACTAGACAAATGCTGTAGGCTTGTTATACAGGTTATTTATTTTCTCTAGTCAAGACAAGGTTTTAACCTTTTGCAACCGGGCTGTTTTTTAGAAATTTTTCTTTCGATCCAGGTAGTACGACAGTTGAACCACAGATTTCTATTCCATTGAAAAGAGAAGGTATAAACTGTCGTACCAGACATATGAAACCTTGAAAAAATCCCCGGCTCCAAAGGATTCAAGTGAAAATCTGAACCCCGTCCTCTAAAAAAAAAATAGTTACGGTACAGCATGTGTACCGCCCGGCTCCTGAAGGTTAAGTTGTAAAGTAGTAAATGATCAGTTTGATAAATCATGACTATAGAATAAAATATTCATCAGAGAATAATTTGTTTTGACTATTTTTTTTTTCAACTTGCCATTGATCTTTTAATATCAATTCATTTTTATGATGTAAAGCTCAGGACTGTGATATTGTTTATGTATTTTGTAAGTTTTAAATATTGAGTCCATTAATTTCTTACTTGGATTAAATTCAAGTGATACATTTCTTTTCAGATCTGTCTGAATGTCCTTCTGAATTTTATGTACATATATAAATTTACTTTTAAAATTTTCAATAACACAGCAAAACCTCTTTGTAACCTACATCTACACATCAGAAGATTATGTATCTAATGAAGTATTTGCAAAAAAAAAAAAATGCTTGATTGTATACCCAGTATTTGATGTCTTTAATGCCACTGTTATTTGCAGCGATATAAAGGTCAAATCAATTCGGGAAATACCATGCCATGTAATACATTTGATCTGGAAAAGCGAACAAAGTTTGATTTTATTTTTTCTTCATATTATGAGACTAAAAATATCTAGGAAAATTATTAATGAACAAAAGTTAATTTGTTTATACTGAAAATTTTTCAACTTGCCTTAAGACAAGTGTTTTAAGTGTTAAAACAATTATTTTTAGATAAAGTACTATGTTTAAAAGTCACTCCATCGTCCTTCATTTAAAATGTTTTTCTTTTTAAAGATTTCTAGTGCAGAATTTGGTAACAAAACATCTTCACATGTCTTCATTAACATGCAGTAGGAGATCAAATTTTATCAAACTCTTTTTCATTGAAAATTTAACGAAAAGGCTCCAGATTAATGTATTATCAAAGCATTGAAATACTGTAGGACCATATTTGTGTTGCTGTATGAAAAATTTGAAGAATACTAGTATGCATACACTAGTTCATGAAATTTAAAATTGTCTACAGTGAATAAGATGTTTGTTTAAGACAGTTTTTCTGTTTTTGTCTTTTTCTGTTTGGATACCGTAATTTCTGGAAGAAACGCCGCATCGGCGGAAGTGCCGCACCACCCAAGAAGTGAACCAGAGAAAAAAAAATGCTCAGAAGCGCCGCATCGCCGTAATCGCCGCTGCTATAATTGCTGACACATCATGACTTATCACAATAAAAAAGCATTTTAAATACGTTTTGAACAAAAAATAAACCTACCTTTATAGTCTCACAACAAAGGAATGAAAAACTGCATGAAACGAAATATCGAAAAAGGACATTTATTATTTACAGCAATCAAAAATAAAATAAATAAATCATAAAGTAAATATCAATCACTAAATAAACATTAATCAAATCCATCGAAATCGGACTTTTCAATGGTTGAATAATTATAAACTATGTGGTGACACGGCGTGAAAAAAAAAAAAAAGTTGATCAGAATCGCCGCATCGGCAGAAACGCCGCAGTTCAAAAAATTTAACTTTTAAACTCGTAAGCGCCGCAGCGCGTCTTCCGGAAATTACGGTATATATATTTACTGTCAAATTTCTAGGGGTGATTGTGTGCACCAGTATAAATGACTTCTACAATTAGTTGGTTTGTTGTATTGGTTTTTTTTGACGCAAAATCCGTAATTGGTTGTATCGCGCCAGATAGGTGTTGCAGAAAAAGTAAAGTGTTAACAGAACAAAAATTACTTGAAGTACAACAGACATAAAAACATTTCCAAAAGAAGCACACATATGAAGCTTAAGACTGTAAATAATAAGGTGAGATAAGTACTGTCAAATATTTTGACTAAAAGCAGAAACACAAATAACGAAATGGAAACGAGATGAAATCATGGACAAAGAGTAAACACTAAATTAGATTCATAAAGCCAGTCTCTTGAAGAAAGGGGAACAAATTAGGATGTCGTGTGTCCCTTAGCAACTCTGTTACAGGTGGATAAAACTGATTAAAATATTTTAAACACATATGATTAAATTTTGGGCAGTTACATAGAATATGCAACAGTGTCTGGTTAACATTACATATGATACATATTGGTTCTGGTTCATGGCAAAGAAAATATTTAAGCTTGAATTATATATATATAAGTTATGTTTCAAAACACTAACAGGTGCTTAGAATTGAATTGGTAACACAAGTATCTCAAAAAAAGAGTATTATATCACATTTACTGAAGAAACAATATATGCAAGAGATAAGAAAACTTACAAATTCTACTCAATTTAGTTTGAATTAATGAATTGGATATAATACAGATGAATTCATTTTTTTTTTTTTTGTGTTAATGCAGGTTTTCTAATTATTTTACTAAAATCTATGTTTGATGATATCAGAGGTGCCTCAGCAAGATTAAAAATATGATTCTTTCTTTTAAAGATGCATACTCCTTGGTCACAGCATGAGCACTTTGTAAGGTAGTAACGGCTCTATAGTGTATGGATTCACTGTAATGAGCATGTAATGATGTGGTATCCGATGAGTGCAGATGTAGTTGAGGATACTGTCTACTCTATGATACATTCATTACTTTCTCCTTTACCTACATCAATGCATGTCTATATATTTTTTCTTCTTATTTAGCTTTCACTTCAGTATTATCAGTGACCATTAGTCAACTCTGTATTCCTAGGCGAATTTGTTTTACATTGCTTAGCAGGTGGTCTATCATATATTTGGCACTCTTGATCCTGTATAGTTATTTATTCTGTACATGTTCTGTCTTTTTAGTTAGATGTGTTGTAATACTGCTTGCTTGGCAGTTCTCTTATTGATATTTTTAGCTAAATAGATGTACTTTAATTCAAGGTTCAGTTGCCAAAATTAATCTTGCTTGCAATCATCCCTAATTTTTTGCCAGTATAGCTCTTGAACACAATTATATATATTGTCTCCTCAAAGCAACACTAGGATATCTTACTGTTCCTCTCATTAGAGGTTTTACTGTTGCTCTGAGGTGACAATATATATATTCATGCAAAGATATTTATTTATTCGTATGAATCTGTACATGCATAATCCAGGAAACTATGCATATTTCATTGCTTGTAAATTATTGTGTATGCTTCTTGAAGCAGTTGTTACATTTATCTAATGAGTTTGTTGTTATTTAAAGAGCTATATGAATTTGAAAGTATATAATTTTAGTTTGTTTTCAAGTGCTTAAAATATTATTTATGTTGTTTGCAAAAGTGCATAAAGATGGTACTTTTTACCTGTGAAAGGAATATTTCTAGTGTGAGATATTTTTCGTGTAAGGTATTTCTTTATTACTGCGTACCTTCTGAAGTTTTGTTATTATTAAAATCCGTTTCTATTATATGAGTACTTCTTTGTCTGAAATATATGTATTTTTTATTCTATGACAAATTCATCAGTTTGGAACTTTTATATTTTCCCTCTTCCTTTTGTTTTTGTTTCTCCTTTCCTCTCTTCTTTTCTTTTGCATATTTAAGCTACTTTTCTGCATTTAAAATGTAAGTAAGTTTGTAAGTTAATGCTTTAAAGCGACTCCATTGAAATATTTCAGTTCTTGATCTAAAATCGTTTTGCTCTACACTGCAAAAAATAAAATGTTTTTCCCGCATAATACGGTAATTTTTATAGTAATAAACTGCAAAATTGCTAATTTTACAGTTTGTTACTGTGCATTTTACAGTTTTAAACTGGAGCATCTGCTACCAGTATTATACTGTTGTTTTTACAGTATAAAATAGTTAATACTATGGTAATAAACTGAAATTGCTAATTTTACAGTTTATTACTGTGCATTTTGCTCTTTTGAACTGGAACCTTTGCTTCCAATATTATACTGTAAAAATAACAGTTTATTTTTGCAGTGTATTTATACACTGAACGTCTCGCAATCAAAATGTTTTAATGGTTCCAGTTTAAAAGAGCAGCATTTTTTCAGTGTTCTTCTATAGTTTGATTACAGCAACTATGTGTTAGTATGTGTAAGTAGAAACAAAAAGTCGCTTATTCATATTATATGTAGATCATATACTTTATACCATCTTTTTGCACGTTTTTTTGCAGTTTTTTTTTTCTTCTACAGAATACTTTTCATTTGTTTTGTACTGTAGTCGTTTTTGAAGTTTTGAATGTTCAAAATTTCAGAAAAATGGAATTAATAGACTAATTGTACATTGATTGATAACTTGGTAGCAGTTGCCAAATTCAACTAGCAATTATATTTTTGATACACATATCATAAATGGCAGCTGCACTTAAGAAGGAACTGTTTTCTGAGTCAGTATTACATTCTATGTGAAAATAATTTTATACCGCATAAAGTTCGTTGAAATTATATTTCTGTTCAATAAAGTTGTTCTTCCTATGAAAAAAATTAGTTTTTATTGTGTTATTATTGCTCTTTTAAAGTTTTCTTTTTGTAGTATCGCTCTTAAATTACATATGTCAACATCTGTTGAAACAATCATATTAAGATTTCTTAAGGTTTTTGAAATCGGGAGGGGGTGGGGTTATCACCACACTCATTCCATCGTTCCAATGTAATGTGAGAAATTCTTACATTAAAACTTGATCAAAATGAATATTTCATAAATTTTACAAGTACAGTGGTGATTGCATAAATTTCTTTAATTCATTTTTTAAAATTATTTTTAAAGTAACAGCTACGAGCCATTCTGGCAATGTTTCGCCGATCGCTATGTTATCATTGCTATGCGTGTATTGGAGCAACAGGCTGCAACTTAAACCACCGCTTTAAACTTTTTTTAAAAACATATGTTCTGCAAAATAATTTTTGTTTAGTAAATTTGACCTGGGTCAAGGACGTAGCCAGGGGGTGGGGGTTCAGGGGGTCTAGACTACCCCCCTTCCCGATAGTTCACACAACCCTGCACCAGCAAAAATTTAAAAAAAAATGTTTTTTTTTTTCTTAAACGTTCTATCAGACGATGAAGTTCACTTACTATTTATATGCCATATATGACGTCATTTTGACTCAATTATTCCCTTTTGGAGCCAAAATAATAGAAACATTTCTTTGCATTATAGCCTCCCTATGCCTTTCGTTTGCTCTCCAAATCGAGAAGCATGAAATCACTACATGACAGGTTTCGACGCCCATTGGAGCTGCTTTAACGCTAGCCTCGGTGCATATGTCTCTGTCTCTTGTCAAAGATGTGATACTTACTACTTGCCAGCAATGAAGTGGTTTGAATGTCCGAGAAGGGAAAGCATTCGCACGTGGATTTAGCTTATGTGTTCGGGAAGTAAAGCACAAAAGAAAATTTGCTGCTTGGAAAGTAAAGAAAAACTGATCACGTTCACGTTATCATTTGCTCAGGGCCGCCAAGAGCCGCGGTGGTGTGCCCCTGGTGAGATCGGTCTCCAGGTCCCTACCCCATAAATCTTATGAAAAAATTATACTACTGCGAGGGTCTTAAGTCTGGGCCTTAAGTTTCTGACCAGGCTGACACGCCAATTTAAACATTTTAAACTTTTATTTATGTTTGCACGTTAAAGTGGAGAGTAGTTTTAAATGCTTATGTCAGACTAGTTTTCTATACTACTTGTAATTTTGAAGTATTTTACTTTGTTATACTATGTTATAAATATTGTTTGTTCAAATACGTATTTTTCCTTTAAAAATGAAATTTAATCAAAAAAAATAATAATATTATAACTATAATTATTATTTATAAAGAATATCTAAACTATTTTGATTTTCACTCATATTAATCTTTAAAGCGTTTTTTTCTAATCACGCTAGCTTATCACCATTGTAAAACATAAATGAATGTTCTGTCCACATACTGTATAATTTGACTTTATTCTTCAATACAAAGTAGAAAAATATGTTGGACACATTTTTTATTATTATTATTGTTTTTCTTTAAATACTAATTTTATGCTCTCGGCAAAACTTAAGAAAGCATTTAGTTTTAATGCAAAATGTTTTTTTGATAGCTTTAATTGGTTTAAGCGATATATATATATATATATATACAGGGTGTCCACTCCAATCGTGGACCAATAGCTAATTTCTAAACCGTTAGAGATAAGCATAGAGTTTATTTAGGAAAAAATCTCCAAATTACGAAAGGAATTTTGGGTCTATTCAATGTTTTTCAAAAAATCAAATTTTGAAAGAGTTACGAAATTTAAATTTTTATACAGCCCCCCAGTCCTATCAATCATATTTAGTAAAACATTCTTGACACTGTAACGTTTAAAATGAAAAAAAAATCACTCTTCTACCACAAAAATTGACCGAGTTATGACGTTTTGAAAAATCAAGATTTTGAAGGATTTCGCATACGGTCCCTTAAACGATCTCTCGATGCCGTCATGAAATAATGCAAAATCTTGATTTTTCAAAACGTCATAACTCGGTCAATTTTTGTGGTAGAGGAGTGATTTTTTTTTAGTTTTAAACGTTACAGTGTCAAAAATGTTTTACTAAATATGATTGATAGGACTGGGGGGCTGTATAAAAATTTAAATTTCGTAACTCTTTCAAAATTTGATTTTTTGAAAAACATTGAATAGACCAAAAATTCCTTTCATAATTTTAAGATTTTTTCCTAAATAAACTATATGCGTATCTCTAACGGTTTAGAAATTAGCTATTGGTCCACGATTGGAGTGGACACCCTGTATATATATATATATATATATATATATATATATATATATATATATATATATATATATATATATATATATATATATATATATATATAATGTAGGTAGGGTAGATTCTTAACCAGTATTATTTGTTATTGTTTGAATTATAAGCATTTTTAATTTCAGTTTAACTCAACACTAATCGGTGCACAATATTCTTTGTTAATCTGTCTCTTGTAAACAAAAATAGATTGGACGGTTTTCCCACACGGGAGCAAGCAACCTATAGTTGCCCATGGGAAAAACCGGGGCCATCGCGATTCCCTCCTCTACTCTACTCTCTTCCTCCCCGGGCCCGACACTGTGAGATTGGGGGAGCGCGTGACGTCATTCATTGAGTCGAAAGATTGGAGCGTCTTACAAGACAAATCGGACATTCGCATTGTTGATGGGTGCTTGTAAATTTTTTTTTCTTGATGTTATTCATCAGGGACGTAACTAGATGGGGGCGGAAGGGACTGTAGTGTCCTGGTGGCCAGATTATTCGGACGCTAAACTAATGAACTATTGAGCAAATTTATATTTTTCCCCAGAAAAAAGTGGGGAATTAAGTCAACTTCTGTGAAGTAAAGAGAAAAAAGACTAACTAAATGCAGAAATAAAGATGAGTGGGAAGAATGGACACATAAAGGGAAAGGGGTACGGGGGCGCAGTAAATGGTGGGAATGTATTTTGACCAATACTTGCTGTATATCTTACCTAATCATCCCACTAGAAGAAGGATTCTGCGAACAAAACCTCTTGAAAGTAGCATTACAAAGCAATGCATTTACTTAAATAGCGTCTTCCTGTCTTCAGCTTTCAATGAGGAGAGTGACGGATTATCTCTCCTGCTGGGTTAAAAAAATATTGCTAGGGCTTTCAAGGCAGTCAGTCAAGTCCCAATTTTTCACTATCTTTAGCTTATCACAATGCAACAAATTCATTCCCACCATAGGCGGCTCATCCAGGGTGACAAGGGGGACGATTGCCCCCTCACTTCCAAAAATAAAGGGGCTTTGCCCCCTCAAATTTCGCGGTTAAAAAGTATTGATAGAGTGAAAAATGATTTTTTACATAGTAGATAGATTAATTTCACCAAAACAAAAACTGAAAAATTCCAAAAATAGGACTTGTTTCATGTTATTTCGTAAGACTGGATGAAAACCAACCTGCCTGGTCTATTTTTGAGGCCATATTCCACATTTTTTAGAAGTCAATTAACCAACAATGATTAAATCCACTATTATAGCCAAATTATAGCGGAAAAAAACCTCTCAAAGGTGCTGCATCCCAATTCCCCCCTCCCCACATTTTTTTTCGATCTTCTCTACCGTATTTTTCTTGACCCCCCACTTTTTTGGTTCACCAGCCACCTATGATTCCCACAGAACTCTGCTGTATGTGCAGCAATAATTTTAAAAAAAATGTTTGGTGGGTTTCTTTCGTCCATTGTTTTCATATCTAATCTGTTTTAAGTCGCAAAAAAGCCTAATACAGAACTTTACTATAAAAATATGTCATAACAGTAGGATATTAACTAAGTGTTTATTTATTCCTCATTGATTTATTTGATACTAACTTTTTTCGCGGCGTTGCCCGGTATTGCATTATGTTTAACTTATTTCATACTAAAATGAAATAAGTGAGTCTTAAATTGATAATTCATTGTTAATCGTAATCTTTGTTGGAAAATACTCATATTTAAATGTGCTAAAGTTGATCTCTTTTCTCTTACCTCTTTTTCTATAAAAACTCAAAATTGAAACAAATGGCCTTTTTTCAGACAAAAAAAAATTAATTTTGAGCTTTTTGGATTTTTTAAAAATTTCAAAACCCCGCCTATGTGAATTCTAGTGCATCAAAGAACCTCTGTGCCAAGTTTGATGAAAATCCGACGAAAACTGGATTTGTATAAGGAACAAACATACAAAAATACATCCATTTTTTATATATATAGATTTGTTTGAAAAATCATACGACTAAAAATTTTACTTCTGATTGGGTGGGTATCAATAATATTTTTTATCAGTTTTCAAAAAAAAAAAAAAAGAACATGATTTGGAAAGCGCGAAACTTGCAAACTTTATATTTTAAGTATTTTTACTTATTATTTTTATTTTTCAATGTGATAATTATTTATACATTCCACATTGATTAGACTAATATGTAAGCCAGCAAAAAATATGCAAAAATATATAGATGTTTTAACATGCGTATTGTACAATAAATTCCCATTTTTAAGCGAAAGGTAGGGTGAAAGCGTGCTTTCGATCTAACGCGGAGCGCGGAGGAAGGACTCAATGTGTGACGTCACTAAAGCCAGTGTGCGGCCCGGGGAGAGAAAAAGTTACTATGATTCGCGACGGCCCCGGGAAAAACATGGATTTTCTAAATCTAAACCGCAAATTGACATTGTTTGTCCTTGGGACTTATTAATGGACATGGCGAAAGCTAAACGAATGGGAAACTGTAGCCTTTTGAAGGGTATTGAAGATTCTGACGGTCTCATTGGGATACGTGGCAACAGAACTACTTCATCTTTAAACTTGCCAGTCTAAATGATTGCCTCAATAATGTTCCCGGTGATTTTTTTGATAACTAAACGCGTACCATTGCATAATCTCGGTGGATTTAAATTACGTAGAAGAACTATGGGTAAACCAATTTTTAACCGCAGATTATGTGGTGGTATTCTGGGTATGTTTGAAGAATTTTAGCCAAGAATACAGAAAAGCTGGTAGCTAAATAGATATAGCTAAGTAGATGATTTGCAATAAAAAATATATTGCGGTCCTAAATTGAGATAAAAACTATCCTATCATTTAAGTTGGACCAAACTGAAACTGCGTGCAAAATTTGGTTAAAATCGGTTCAGTAGCTGAGGAGTCCATTGGACACAAACACAGGGGCACGTAATTTTTATATATTATAAGAAAGATTATTACCTGTTTTCTGCGCTCCAGAAGCTGCCAGAACGTGTGCTTTATGTCGCTCAGCCATGGAGGTGTCAAAAAAGGCTTAGTAAAAAGGCTTAGCCAAGAACACAGAAAAGCTGGTAGCTTAATACATAATTTGCAATAAAAAATATATTGCGGTCCTAAATTGAGATGAAAACTATCCTATCATTTAAGTTGGACCAAACTGAAACTGCGTGTAAAATTTGGTTAAAATCGGTTCAGTAGCTGAGGAGTCCATTGGCCACAAACACAGGAACACGTAATTTTTATATTTTTAGATAAGAAAGATTATTACCCGTTTACTGCGCTCCAGAAGCTGCCAGAACGCGTGCTTTATGTCGCTCATCCATGGAGGTGTCAAAAAAGGCTTAGCAAAGAACACAGAAAAGCTGGTAGCTAAATACATAATTTGCAATAAAAAATATATTGCGGTCCTAAATTGAGATAAAAAATATCCTATCATTTAAGTTGGACCAAACTGAAACTGCGTGTAAAATTTGGTTAAAATCGGTTCAGTAGCTGAGGAGTTCATTGGCCACAAACACAGGGACACGTAATTTTTGTATATTAAGATTATATTCTATTCTATTCTAGAAGTCAATAAGCTTTGGCTTACATGAGGACTGCGTACTATGCGCCTTGCCTCCACAGATAGTACAATACAGATTTTATTGAAGGAAAGAATTTACAGCACAGAGAAGGAAGTTGCACCCAGGGTGTGGGCGGGAATCGAACCCGCGCCTCTTGAGATTACAAACTGACGGGCAGACCCACAGCGCCGTTGAGGCCCCATATATTAAGATAAGAAAGATTATTACCCGTTTACTGCGCTCCAGAAGCTGCCAGAACGTGTGCTTTATGTCGCTCAGCCATGTAGGTTAGGGTGGGTCGAAAAAAGCTTTTTTTTCCTGATCAATTTCTAATAGCACGGAAAACTTGCCCATGGGCATCCTAATAACGGGAAAAATAATAAAAAAAAATAATTAATTACTTTTGTAATCGCGCAAGAGCTCTGAAGTTTAGAAAAAAAGAGAAAATTCTGTAATTTTTAACGATTAATATTTGTTTCAAAAAATATGTTTTTAAATTTCTAATAGTGCGGAAAACTTGCGCATGGTCATTATAATAACGGGAAAAATAATGAAAATAATATTTAATTACTTTTGTATAAGCTCAAGAGCTCTAAAGTTTAGAAAAAAAGAGAAAAATCTGTAATTTTTAGATGAATTTTTTTTTCAAAAAATATTTTTGTTTTATTTTTAATAATGCGGAAAACTTGTGCATGGGCTTTCTAATAATAGCAAAAATAATTTAAAAATAATTAACTATTTTTGAAACCACGCAAAAGGTTCAAAATTTCGAAAAAAAAGAGAAAAATTAATTTTAAAAATATATAATTATTTTTAAAAATATATATTTTTTAATATTTTATAGTATAAAAACTACTCTTGTAGTCATAGAAATTGGTTAAAAAAATTGGGGTACATTGCCATTCGTTTGAATTTGTGCAAAAACCCAAAAAATACTTATTTTTTATGTCTTATTTTTTATGGTCATGTTACACCTAACACAGGAACCGGCAATGATATTGCCAGAAGCATTTTCGACACATGACATGAGTGCAGTAGAAGTTATCGGATGTGATGGGACAGCTACAAACACTGGTTGAAAAAAATATTGTTGTACGAAACATTGAAGTTCAGTGTCAGCGACCACTGCAGTGGGTTATTTGTTTGTTACACTTTAATGAGCTTCCTTATAAACATTTGTTTGAGCACTTAGACGGGACATCAACTGGGCCAGCATCATGCAGTGGTCCAATTGACAAGCAACCGACTTATTGCGAAAGAAAAATCCTGTTGTTGATTTTGTGCCTATTCAATCTGAAGTTACCGTCACAATAAATAAAACTGACCTCAGTAAAGATTAGAAATATCTTTTAGACGTTGTTCAAGCAGTCAGCACAGGAAGCTGTGATCCAGAATTAGTAGCTAAAAATCCTGGGCCCCTCAGCCATTCCAGATGGTTAACTTGTGCAAACAGGGTGTTAAGACTTTATGTTTCCCAAATAAGTCCGACAAGCGAAATGAAGACCCTTGCAAATTACATTATAAAGACCTACGCTCCTGTTAGGTTCAATATTAAAGTGCACAACACTGTGAAAGATGGCCCGAAGCACGTATTAAAGATCATACAAACAACCAAACATTTTCCGGACAACATAAAAAAAATAATCGATTCAGTCATTCAGAGCAACTCTTTCTTCTGCCATCCAGAGAATCTCCGCTGGAGATGATAATGGATGACAGACAGCACGTTAGAGTTAGGCTATACAGGAAGATACTGAAAGGGGGGCCAGAAATGAGCCTCCAGTAGTGGGCCACATTGGAGCTTTCAAGCTTTCTTCAATTAACTTTGAAGCCACTGACTATCTTTACTGATTGATTGGACAAAATGTAAGCTGACACCTCCACCCCTTCTGTCAAATATGTCTACAGAAAAGATTTCAACCCTATTGAAAGAAAAAACCCTTCCAGAATTTGATTACTTGAAATTTCCCTGCCACGCTCAGTCAGTGGAGAGTTGTGTAAAACTAGTTAGAGAGGCTGCTGCTAAAGTTTGCGGGCATGAAAACCGAGAGGGTTTTATTAAGACAACCTTAAAATCACGATCTTTAATGCAAAAATTTGCTTCGAAGTCAGAATTCAAATGGTGTAAGTAAGCACACCCAAATTGGTTGGTTGATTGGGTAGAGTGTGGGTGGGATTTGATTTAGTATTATTTTAGAATCTGTGAAAAATATGCTGAAATGTGCAATAAGCTGCGATATGTGATTTTTTACAAAAAAAAAAAAAGTATGTTTAGGGTTTTTGCGCAAATTCAAACGAACGGCAATGTACTCCAAGTTTTTTTAACCAATTTCTATAACTACAAGAGTAGTTTTTATACTATTAAATATTAAAAAAAATATTTTTAAAAATGATTATATGTTTTTAAAAATTACAGATTTTTCTCTTTTTTTTTTCGAAATTTTAGACTTTTTGCGTGGTTTCAAAAATTAATTATTTTTGCATGTAGGTAGGAAGCCCATGCACAAGCTTTCCGCACTATTAGAAATAAGAAAAAAATATTTTTTGAAAAAAAAATCATCTCTAAAAATTACAGATTTTTCTCATTTTTTCTAAACTTTAGAGCTCTTGCGCTTATACAAAAGTAATTAAATATTAATTTCATTATTTTTCTCGTTATTAAAATGCCCATTAGGGCGGGTCGAAAAAAGCTTTTTTTTTTTTTTGATCAATTTCTAATAGCATGGAAAACTTGCCCATGGACATCCTAATAACGAGAAAAATAATGAAAATAATATTTAATTACTTTTGTATAAGCGCAAGAGCTCTAAAGTTTAGAAAAAATGAGAAAAATCTGTAGTTTTTAGAGATGATTTTTTTTTCAAAAAATATTTTTTTCTTATTTCTAATAGTGCGGAAAGCTTGTGCATGGGCTTCCTACCTACAGCAAAAAATAATTAATTTTTGAAACCACGCAAAAAGTCTAAAATTTCGAAAAAAAAAGAGAAAAATCTGTAATTTTTAAAAACATATAATCATTTTTAAAAATTTTTTTTTAATATTTAATAGTATAAAACCTACTCTTGTAGTTATAGAAATTGGTTAAAAAAACTTGGAGTACATTGCCGTTCGTTTGAATTTGCGCAAAAACCCTAAACATACTTTTTTTTTTTTTTTGTAAAAAATCACATATCGCAG
>JAXGGA010005962.1:0-73694 GCA_038373865.1 Uloborus plumipes | reverse complement strand
TAAGAAATATTTTTAAAGTATTTTAGAAAAACCAGCATAAAAATTACTAAGACAACAAAATGTAAAGTCTAAGTAATAAAACTGAAAAAGTTTTGAAGGGGAGATAAGATGCTGGAGTAGGCGAGTTGGTGTTTTTACTCCTTTTGTTTTTTCTGTCAAATTTTAAACTGATGAGTCCAGTCTCTCCTTTTTTTTAATCAGTTCCTACCTATGTGTATATATTTATACATTTTTCTTGCAATCTTTACATAAATATGTTGAAGAATTACATTCGAAATAAGTTAGCCAAGGTCAAACAGTGCCCGATCTATGATTTTTCTGATCCAAGGCAAAGTCTTTTAACTTCCGCCCTTACTCAACTTGTTTCAAGTTTTGACCTGATAGAGGGCATGTTTGCTACCTCCTGGGGGCAAGGGCACTTTGTTAAACACACTAAATATCTCAAAAACAAGCAGGTAGTAGGAAGGCTACAGAAGACTAGAATCTTGGTTTTCAATGGTTGAAGTATTGTCTTAGAGAGGTGTAAAACATTGCTAATTGCTACAGTGGCAGTGACGTATTCAAGTGATAGCAAATGCAAAAAGAAAAATAAGTGCAATCAATTTTTAAAATGAATGAATAAATAAATTGGGTTTTTACCCAGTTTGCCAATGTGGAGTGTTTAGTAGTAAATTGTTGGATACTTTTTAGGTGGTAGTCTCAACTTCCGCCTTTGCCCTACATGCAATTTCATTCCTTAGGTTTCCCAGAATAAACTATTCGCCAAAAATGGATTTCATGATGTTTGTATCATTTTTATTTTGAACAAAGCTAGTATTAATGTTTTCAAAAAAATCTATTCTGATTAGTTAGTTAGTTGCCAGGTATTGCAATTAAATCAGATGTTTTTTATAAAACACAACAATAGTAAAATAACAAATCAGTTTGAACAACAGATCAACTTCTGCACCAAAACAATTGCACATTGTTCAACGTCTTAATAGGATATTTTGCTTTTGCAGAAGGTGAATATGAGGAAATGTGTATTGATCAATGATGTCTTCATATAAAGAGCGCTTGGATTTGAAAGGGCTGGATGATGAAGATGATTTAAGCGATGATGAAGTTTTCACTAGAGGTGGAAAATCCATTCCCCTGGAAGAAAATGGAGTTAATAAGCCTCTTATGGCACCTCGTCAACGCAATAAAGATACACTGCAAACGAAAGTGAGAAAAGTACCATCTTTGCGTTACATATGGGCACCCATATTCTATTTTTTAGTAACCCTTTCTTCGATTATAAGTAAGTTGCTTTGATTAAGCTTCTACAATTGAAGGGGCAAGTGTATAAAGGTGATATGTGAAAAATGTTTAAATTTCTAGAAAAAGTTTTCAAACAAATGTTATGTGTTTTTTTAAGGGATTTTTCTCAACAGGTAAAACAATGTCATATTCTTAGTTACTAACCATTTCTGTGACTAAGGGGACAGGATATTAATGTACTTATGACCTTCATCTATGGTAAAAGGTTAGTTTCAAAAATTGTCACATATGACCTTTATCCATTTGCCCCTTCAGTTGTAGTTTGTTGTTAAGTCATAAAAATTTAACGCTGCTTAGATCAAATAAATACCTGTGCATATAATTAATATATTTTTATTTTAAATTTCAAGCAGAATATGATCGCAGTTTTAAATATGATTTAAAATTTTATTTCTTCAACTGCATCAAATGTCTTTTTTCAACGGCTTTTTATTTTAATATGTTTTTACTTAAGTATTTGTTTTCCATATAATTAATCTCTGTTGAGCAGAATAAGTTCAAAATTTTAAAGAAGAAAGTGGAAATTTCGAAGAAAGTACCTTCTTTAAGTTGTGATATGAAGGCATGTAGTAGATAAATGCTTGTGTTCTGAAATCAGTTGCCAGAGAATTAAGGATTGTCTTGTCCTGAAAGCTATAATTTGTATAATTTGTTTATACTGCATTTTTTCATTGATTTTTTTCAGTATATGACTTGCGACCTATATGACCCTGTGCATAAAATTGTTTCCATAAAAGTGTATTAATATTTTTCTACCAAAGCTTCAGGGTTGAAATATCAGGAAATTAAATGGTAATTATGAAGTCGAGGTTTATTTCTGTATGAAAGCCCTTAGTCAAGTTGCGATTTAACTATTCAATAGTTAAGCCTGAAAAAAAAAACCAACTACCAAATAAGTTAAAACCAATGAGTGAAGTCATGTTTAAAAAATAGTTTCAATTAAATTAATATATGTATATGTACAAAATGCATTAATGAGCTCAATGTAAATAAGGACAATATGAAACAATCATAAAAACAATTACTGTCATCCTCGCTTAATCGAGTAACGGATAAACAGATATCTTGCTTATACGAATAAAGCATCCCGGTACCGATGTCATAGACGCATTGCTAAAGATCCCCGCTTAATCGAATAATATTTCTTGGAACCGGCAGTATTCGTTTAAGCGGGGCCGATAGTTGTACATAGTGAGGCTCTCAATTCTTTTCTTTTTGTACATTATTTTTAAACAGCATAAATAATTGAAATTTCTGCATGAATATGGTTATGATAATTGTAAGGATGTAAGGAGTTTGATACTTTGTTCAGCATGTGAATAGCAACTTCTTTTGTTGGTGTAATTTATGCTTCGAAAATACAATTCTCACATTAACGCTACCATTACGTAATGAATTTATATTAAAAAACATGACTGAGACCAATAAAATTCTGTGTACATTACAATACAACAATAATTTTAATGATGCAAACATCAGTTTTCTACAATATAATACAAAGTAAATTGAGATAACAAGTGGACGTTTTCATGAACACATAGCTGCTGTGTAAGAAAGTAAAGAAACTATAATTTTATCAACACAATATTTTTGCATGAATTGTAATTTGAAAGTCTTAATTTGCTTTTAAAAACACATTTTTATGTACAACTTCAAACCAATTGATATTAAATGGTTACCGTATATACTCGCGTATAGGTCGATCTCGCGTATAAGTCCAGACCGCACTTTCTGAAACGATCGAGAACCTTTTGCTGCGATTTTTGAGTATAAACGTTTTGAAAAGAAGGAAAATGAAATGCAGTGAACATTCTTGTGTGGAAAATAGCACGTGTGTTATTATTTTTCACAAAAAGGGTTGATTTTTGGGATCGCGATTTTTGTAAAGGGTTCGATTTTACAATCGCCGTTTTCTGTAAGGATCCGTTTTTGCGGTTGCAATTTTTGCTATATGTTGCTTTTATTTTGCATTATTATCAATAAAATTTTACGATGTAGCCCTATTACATTCTGTTTTTAAAAAAAAACACCATCATTTGAAAAAATCGCGAATACGGCAATTCCCGTACTTTTCACGCATCAGTCATTTATTCTAATTATTTATTCTTTACTAGCTGACCCAGCTAATGTATGGGTTAAACTATAATGTTTCAATAGAAGCGAAAAACTTTATTACCGTTATAGAGATCAACTTTATATAAATATGAATGCGGAGAGGTACGTTTAGAAAATACAATTCTGAGCAAAAACACTCTAAATTTTAATATTACACAGGTAAAAGTTCACAAATTACAGTAAAACCTTTTTTTATTACAATACAATTGAAATACAAAATCACAAAAAAATAAATATTGTATAACTTAAAAACCCAAAAGGTACTATATGTACGAAACAGTCGAATTTTGAATTGCAAACTATGAGGTGTATATTTATGTTACAAAGCAATGTGACTGTAAAAATTGTGTGTATAGAAATAATTTTAATCTTCGCACCATAAAACAGTACATTTTCCCTCCTAAGAATTTGTTTTTTTAATAGTAAATACCAAATGTATTGTTGAGCGATAATTTGCAAATTTATTGCTGCAGATGGATATGCTTAGCAAATACAATTCTGAACTAAATCACTAAAAATTTAAATATTACATAGGTAAAAGATCACATAATGCAGTGAGCCTTTCTTTGTCTAAATACACCAGACATAAAAATCACTAAACAATATGAATATTTTATAACTCAAAGCTCGAAAAAGGTATGATATTTTTCAATAAAATAATTTTCCTAAAAAAATATTTGAACCTAAACATGAGTGAAATTTTTTTTTAAGCATACAAAATAGCATATGTTAAGTATCTAAACTGCTTTAATAAATTTAATTAAGTAAAGGAGAAGTAAGCAAATAATACTTTTCCGAATATTGATTTAATAATACTTACACGCATAATTTGAATTAAGAGAATCGGGACGAATATGCTAGAAACCGATTCGACATCCTTGATCGTTACCACTATTGCTTTTTGCTTCCGAAGCAACTGACAACCCAGCAACAGATTTTATCTTATAGAAGCCAAGAATACAGAAAAGCTGGTAGCTAAATAGATGATTTGCAATAAAAAATATATTGCGGTCCTAAATGGAGATAAAAACTATCCTATCATTTAAGTTGGACCAAACTGAAACTGCGTGTAAAATTTGGTTAAAATCAGTTCAGTAGCTGAGGAGTCCATTGGCCACAAACACAGGAACACGTCATTTTTATATATTAAAATTTTGCAATCAAACGATCAAAAAATACAGCAGAATGTATGAGTATTTACATCTTTAGCCTCTGTTTAAAATACTTAAACTGGATTGGAAAAATCTTCTCGTTTTTGAGTTTTTTTTCAACAGTTGTTCGGGAAAAAATTTCAGAAATTCTGCCCTGCGTATAAGTTGACCCCCTAACTTTCAACTTAATTTTTTGGACTAAATTTCTCGACTTATATGCGAGTATATACAGTACATTAGAACTTCAGCCTATTTGAATCTAAATCAGTTAAAATTTATATGCATACAGTTGAACTTTTGTAATTCCGACACACTTAAAACAAAATATTGTCAATGCGAACTGTATTTCTGATTCCTGTCCTTCTGTTTAGTCTTTATTGTTTCTCAGATAAGACAAACTATGGTTAAAGCAAATTGATTTTAAAGGTCCCTTTTTAGAATTTGCTTTATCGCGTTTAGACTGTGCTAATAATGTTTTGGGTTTTGCCTATTTTTTATGTGTAAAATGTGAATGTATCAAGTTATAATCAATGTATTTGCTTAAAATTATCAAATTTTTAAATTTTGTTCATTCTTGTAATTTTTTTCTGTATTTTATTTACAGGTGTTATAGGTCTAGTTGTATTTCTTATCAATATTTTTATGAAAAATTCTTCATCTAGTGTCCATCTAAACAAAGCACACAACACTTTAAAATTGTTACCTTGTACAAAGATCACAACCCAAGATGTTTGGGTTAAAACTTTTCCCATGCTCACGACCGAGACCGCCATACGCCTCAACGACATCAATGCAGATGGCATTGAAGACATTATTTTAGGATTTGGAACAGGTAAACAACATTTTGCTCAACCCCGCCTTTAAAGTTTTCTGTACTTTCAGTTTGTATTAATCAACTAGCTGCCAGGGCAGCTAGATTAGCTTCCTGCGGCATCTTGATGCATAATGTCCCCCCCCCCCCCCAGTGGCGTACCGACGGGGGGGCGGAGGGGGCGGTCCGCCCTAGGCCCCGCGTTGACATAGGCCCCAAAATTTCGTTTTTATTGAAAAAAAAATTTTTGGGATTATTTTCCCCATCAGACCTGTTTGAATTCATTAACAGTTTGTCCTTTACGTTATTAATTTTATTAAGAATGATTTATCATTAACTGACTAGCTGCCAAGCGTAGATGGGGGGATTTGGCACATGTTGGCCTGTTGATGCTTTTGAAAGAGGCCCCAAATTTATTTATTTGAGCATATAGAGCTCTTTTGCCTGATAAAACTTTTAAAAAGTAAAATGCATTTATACGGCTTGTGTACTGAATAGGCCAACTAGGCAGTGGCCTAAAGCCCCCGTTTTTTAGAGGCCCCTAAATGAGCAAAAATGTTTCAGTTCTAGTATATTTCGCCGCTAGAGGGCGCTAGTGTTGCAGGGGAGATTTTTGCTGCTCTGAGATAAGTGATTTTTTAATGTAAATCTTTGATTTTTACTACTTTAGTTTAGATTATTTGAGTGTATTTTATCATATAATTTAGTATTTTTGTGTATTTGAGACGTTTTTTTGCTTTATTTGCATTTTTAAAGGATTTTTCAATTTTTAAAGCTAAGCCTAAAATGTGGTGATTTCTTTGTTGTTAAGCCTGTGTGCTTTGTTAGGTGTAGCAAATTAGTTTATTTTTATTTACTGCTATCTTAGTTTTCTGTATTCTATGTATCTTTAAGCTCTAATGCTTTTTTATTTTTATTATTAGTATTTATACTTCAATTTTGCATTCTTGTCTCTTTTGTATTGCCTTCATAAGTGGATTATTTTGAGTTAGTATGGGTGTTATATGCATTTGGAAAGAGGTTAAGAGTGGGAAGGGGAGCAACAGGTGGATTTCTTGTGACCTTTGTCAGATGTTCTGCCAGTATGAGGGAAAGGAGGAGTCAATTTGTGAGCTGGATTATATTTGCACCAAGTGTGCTGAGCTCTCAGAATTGAAACATAGCATGACCATTTTGCAGGCCCAAATAGCCTTAGGTTGTGGGTTAGAGGAGGATCAGATAAGCACTCCAGATGGAAAGGGGGAAATTACTAAAAAGGATGTGGGCATTAGCTGTGAGTTAGTTAGTAGGGATGTTCCAGAGTTGAAGGGGGAAGTAATTAGTAAGGAGACAGACTGGGAAATGAAGGGGGTAATTTTGGGAGACTCAATGGTGCGCGAAGTGGGAAATTCAATCGGGAGGGTAAAACGTAAGGTGGCTAGGTGTTGTTTACCAGGGGCTCGGGTGAAGGATGTAAATAAGGTTGCAGAGAAGAAGGGGACATTTCATAAGGAGGATATAGTTACTTTGTGGGTGGGAACCAACGATGTAGGCCATAGTAATAATGAGGAGTTTAGGAAAGAGTGGAATTCCCTGTTGGACAAAGCAACTAACTGTTCGACCAGTGTCCAAGTGGTTGGTTTGCTTCCCAGGTATGGAGTGCACAGGAGCTGGATGAATCAGCGGGCTAGGTGCATGAACCTGCTACTAAAGGAAATTTGCCAAAAGCGCAGTATCAGGTTTGTGGATGTGTGGAGTCATTGCAAGCGTGATTGGATTGCTAGGGATGGCCTGCATCTGAGCTCTACAGGGGTCAAAATGGTTAGTGGTTTGGTTTTGGAGTCTTCTGAGTCAAAAAACTAAGATTGAAAGGGGGGCTGGGTTCAAGGAGCAGGTTGCGAAAGGACACAAACTATTTGGGTTTTATTAGAAATAGGGAGGCTAATAAGAGCAGTCATTTTAACAATTTCGATTCAAGAAATCGCAAGGGGTTGAATAAAAGCAAGTTGGGCATGCTTAAGGTTTTTTATACCAATGCTCGCAGTATTAGGAATAAGATGGAAGAATTAAAAAGCATAATTATAGATGAGAAGTTGGATATTATTGGAGTTACCGAGACATGGGCTACCAAAAATGATGATGATTTATTGTGTATTGCTGGGTATAATTTGTTTAGACAAGATAGAGCAGGTAAAAGAGGTGGTGGGGTTTTGTTTTATGTTAGGGATACTTTAACTTGCAATGAATTGCCAATAAATGACAAACCAATTAATATTGATATGGTTTGGCTAGAATTGATTAGCAGCACGGGCAAAAAATTACGTTTGGGAAACATTTATAGGCCACCTAATTTAAACCAAGGTCAAGATGAACAGATGTATCGTATTATTAAAGACATGTCCAGGAAAGGACCGGTAATTTTAATGGGGGATTTCAATTTCCCGGGCATTGATTGGAATAATTTTTACCCCAATAATAGTAGTGAAGAGGAATTTCTGAGAGTAATTGGTGACTGCTTTTTAGATCAAGTTGTATCACAGGGAACACGACAGGATGCTATTTTGGATCTAGTTTTCTGCAACGTTGTAGGTTCTGTTCAAGCATTATGTGTAGGGGAGCATATTGGAGATAGTGACCATAACAATATTAGGTTTGGAATTAGCTTTGATGTGCACAAAGATAAAAATTTTAGGTTTGTACCTAATTTCAGAAACACTGATTTTGTGGCACTGAGGCAGAGTTTGAAAGCAGTTTTTTCATCAGGATTGGACAACAGTGATGTAAATCTACAGTGGACAGAGTTTAAGGAAAAATTAGCAAAAACAGTTAGAGATCACGTTCCTTTTAGGAGAAAAGGGGTTAACACTAAAATTTGGCCCATGTGGTTCACCAGGGAAACTAAGGATGCTTTAAACCGCAAGCAAGCTGCTTTTCATCGGTTCAAAGAAACTGGTCACTGCACAGATAGGCTGCAGTATTGTGAGGCAAGGCGTAATTTTAAGTATTTGGTACGTATTCAGAAAAGTGAATTGGAACAAAGGCTAGCAAATAACATTGACAGGAATCCAAAGGGGTTTTTTGCTTACGCTAATTCTGGGAAAGTTAGAAATAGCCAAATTGGGCCACTGATTGATGAGCATGGAAATTTAATTCAGAATGATAGGGATATTGCTAATGTTCTAAATGACTTTTTTTCCAGTGTTTTTAACGATAACTGTATCTCAACAGTTGACACAAGTAAGACACAAGCTACTCTACAGCTTGAGGATTTTGTTTTTTCTAGGGAGGACGTTTTACTTCATTTGAAAAAAATTAAAACAACTAAAGCTCCGGGACCAGATAATATTTATCCAAAAATTCTAGTTGAATGTGCTGAGGAATTAGTAGATACTATTGTAAAAATTTTCAATGCTTCGTATAACTCAGGGACAGTGCCAGAGGACTGGAAACTGGCCAACATTACGCCACTCTTCAAGAAAGGGTCTAGAGGTAATGCAGGAAATTATAGACCTGTCAGTCTTACTTCGGTGGTTTGCAAAATTTTTGAAACTTTATTTAAAATTAAGATTATGAATTTCTTAGAAAATAATGGTCTGTTGACTAGTTTGCAGTATGGTTTCAGGAAAGGTAAATCGTGTGCTACAAATTTATTACATTTTTATGACAAGGTCACCATGGCTTTAGATAACAAAAAGTGTGTAGATGTGGTTTACATTGATTTTCAAAAAGCTTTCGATAAGGTACCGCATGTTGCACTACTCAGTAAATTAGCTGATATAGGAATTGGAGGTAAAATTTTAGTTTGGGTTAGGAATTGGCTGACAGGAAGGAAGCAAAGAGTAGTTGTAAGGGGTAATCATTCTAAATGGAGTGAGGTTTTAAGTGGGGTTCCCCAAGGATCAGTTTTAGGTCCACTTTTGTTTATTATTTTTATGAATGATATTCATGAAAATGTTTCTGGAAACATGAATTGTTTTGCTGATGATGTCAAAGTTATGGGGGTTGTAGAAAATGATGAACAAGTAAATCAGCTGCAAGAGGATTTGGATCATATTACTAAGTGGGCAGACAAATGGGGCATGGCAGTAAATGTTGGGAAATGTCAAGTGCTGCATTTAGGTCATGGGAATAAGCATACAAGCTATTATTTACAGGGTTCAGTCATTAGTAAGGCAGAAAATGTTATGGATCTAGGTGTCTTAATAAATCATGACTTCAAGTTTAGTCAACAGTGCAGCATAGCTAGTAACAAAGCCAATAGGATGCTTGGGTTTATAAATAGATCTATCTCAAACAAATCTAAGAAGGTTCTTCTGCCTTTATATAGAAGTTTGGTAAGACCTCATTTAGAGTATGCTGTTCAGTTTTGGTCTCCTTATCTTAAGAAAGATATTAATTTATTGGAAAGGGTACAAAGGAGGGCTACAAGGTTAGTGAATGGACTTTCTAATTTAGACTATGATTCCAGACTTAGAATGCTTAATATGTATAGTCTTGAGCAAAGGAGAACCAGAGGGGACATGATTCAGTTGTTTAAATTTATCAAAATGAAAGATGTTACAGGGTTAAATTTTTGCACGGAAAGCAGGACAAGGGGTCATTGTTATAAGCTGTTTAAATCTCAGGCTAACCTGGAAATTCGGAAAAATTACTATTTTAGCAGAGTAGTGGGAACTTGGAATAGTTTACCAGAAGAGGCGGTAAGGAGCAAGGGAGTAGATAGTTTTAAGAGGGCCATTGATCTTCATTGGGGTCTATAATTTGACTAGGACCAGCCCAGTTGGGCCCAGAGCCTGTTGCTGGTTGTCACATTTGTATTTGTATTTGTATTTGTATATAATTTAAGAAAAAGAAGAAAGATTGTGATTCCCTTGTATATATTTTTCCTCTCCTTCTGCTCACATGTGCTTTAAGGTTATGAGATGCTTTGTGCTTCAACAATAAATATTTTGAGTGAGTGATTGATAGCTGTACTACCTTGTAGTCGGCCCTCCTGATTCCGTGTGAATGCTTTTGCTTTTAAGGTTGACTACAGAGAGCCCCTAAAGCGCTTGGTCTATGACCCCAAAATATCTTAATCGAGCCCTGTTATCAGAAATGCTTTTTAAAATAAAAATAATTAACTTTTTTAGCTCGTTTTTCAGCGTTCATGAAATCCATATCTCACGCATTTTCATAGTTTAATTATGGTGTGGATAATTGGAACTTTACCCCTTACCCGGATCACCTCAAAGTATAAGAGCATCCGAATTTTCAATTCCTACCACATGGTTTTAGGTACCCCTCTTTCTTACTGAATTTTTAAGTTATTAATTAAGCTCATTTTTTTTTTTTTTGTTAATATTGATTTAGTTAAAGAGAAGCAAGAGCAGTGATATTCACAAACAATACTTATGCTACTACTGTCGTCATAATTAAGAGGCCTTAAATCCAAATTTTGCTGCAATTCATTTATTAAGATTTTTTGTTGTTTGTTCAAAGATATAGTTGTCAAAGAAATTTTAAAATTTGTTCCAGCTGTGTTCTACTTATAAGCTCAAAATTTTTAAAGAATATAATAGCATGTATGAAGGCTGAAAATTTGTCTTCTAGTTTTTCCCAACTTATTTTTCTTCTTGGAGATAAGGCTTTCTTCCATATAAAGGCAGATTATGGCTTAAGTCCTTTTTCAGTAACGCACTTATACCATAAAGTTTTCCTATGCCCCTATCTCAAACTGCAACAAAGCTGTAGCATATGTAATATATTGAATTACTATGCAATGAACAGCATCTAAGCTAGTAAGAAACCAAACCTCAATTCTTTATTAAACCATTAAACTACATTCTTGAGATTTACTGTTGCCACTCAGCTTGTAACAATACTACATCCCTTTCTTTCTTTCTTTTTTTTTAAACTGAAACAAAACAAAATTTTGAAATTGAACGAAAACAGCTCCTAACCCTATACTGGACTAGCATCGCAGTAAATTCTTGTTCTAGATTCCGAATCATAAAATCCTAAAGTTGGAAATCCTGATTCGGGGTCTCTGTTCTATCTTTGCTGCGAGTTCCAAAGTGTCATAATCGGGAGCTGGAGCTGGTGTGATCTATGTGGAACATTAATTTTCTACAGTAGATCGCCCAAAATCTTTTAGTCGATTTGGGAGTCTGATTGTGCATATTCAAGAAAATTAAATTTATAAAAGCTTTCTATGAAGATTTAAAAGTCAGTTGGTGTTGGCAGTGGTGTAGCTAGGGGTTGGCAGGAGTGGCTCTTGCCACGGGCGCAGCAGCCAAGGGGGCGGCATTTTGACCGATTAAAAAAAAGAATTTCTGGTCAAGCTCAAACAGACTAAAAAAGTAAAAAATGAAAATTAGACAGACACCCCGAGCAGCGCAAACTGCGCCCCCATGCTATAAGACAAACCGTACAAAATGTGCAACTTTGCTTTGGCAGATTTCGGTTGGACCTACTGATGTTAGCTTAAATTTATCTGGCAGGATAGAATTTAGTTATATGGGGTCTGGAGTCTGTAAAAAAGGCTGATCTGAAATCGGCCGGTTTTATCTACTTAAAAGAGATAGAAACAAACCTTTTCTCTCCGATTCTTTAAAACCGTTTTTTTTTTTTCACGATATCACTTCAACTTATTACATGCTATACTTCGGAAATAACGTTCTACGATTTTAAAAATCGTCCTAATCAGTTTTTTTTAAAATTATTCTTAGTTCGAGCACCTTCGTTGTGGTACCCACCAATACCTTCCCTATTGCTGGCCCATGTTTGTATATGCTGTATTTAAAATTAGGAAGAAAAATCAAGAAAATATATATGTTACTTTCTCAAAGCCAGTGGAGGGAACAATTGCTTCTCCTAACTCCGCTCATAGGTAATATTAGTATTGAATAACGCGGCGGGTCTGTGGAGCATTTTAATACTAAGAATGAAAAGTATTTATTCGTAGTAATCGGTAAGTAAAAAAAAAGTAATCGGAGGCCTAAAATAGCGAACTTTTATTTTGCCTGTATGCAAGGAGTCGTATTTATTAACCCAATTCCATATTAGTTATGCTTTTTGTATTTTCTTTGATTTCCTAATTACCATAGAATCAATACTTTGATTTTTATTTAAAATGCACAAATTATGTTTACTTTATACATTCTTCTAGTGTTTTAAAACAGATTTTATTTAAAATAAAGCTGTTGTTTGAAAAAAAAAACACCATGTTCAATAAAGAATTGCAAGAATTATTTGTTTTTTGAATTTACGTGAAAGAAATGATGGGGAAAGGTTGGAACGCCCCGAACAAAAATTGTTGAAAAGACAAAATTTCTAAAATTGAACAAAAAACTTGTAAAAAATACACCTTGAATTTTACCGAATAATACGAAAAAGCAGACATATCATGCGCATGCACACATAACATGAGGGGGAGCACTGGGCATCGTTAAAAATGCTGAAATGTAGAAAAAAGAAAAAAAAAGGTTTCAACATTATCTGTAAATTGTTCGAATACATAAATCAAAATTTTTGGAGTAAGGACATTTTGGGAAGTCACAATGACCTCTCATCAGAGCGACCTCTAAGGGGGGGGGCGCAATTTTTCAAGTTCGCCACGGGCGCTGGGCTCCCTAGCTAACGCTACTGGGCGTTGGCATATCATTACGAGGGTGAGGAGCTGAAGAAAAAATTGATAAAGATATAATTAATTATAAAGTTATCGTTTTTGTCTTTATTTGTTGCATAAAACGAAGCAACATAATAAAACAAAGGATGATGAAAATTGTATTCACGTGGTTAGAAATTACAGCTTTTCCGATTTGAAACATTGGGTACATGTGTGGCCAATTTCTTTTTCAAGTGTAAATTTACCCAGTGTTAATGTACCCTCGCAAAATAACTTGTAGTTTTGAATTATACTGTCAAAGTTTTATGGATTTGTTACCATTAATAAGCATGAAAAGCGTATCTTTAACCTAAATTCGCCTCTGTTTGAAAATATAAATCCAAAATTATCGACGAATAAACAAAGCACAAAAGAAATATTTTAAGTTTATGTAGGTGCAAATAATTATTTTACTGCACAGTATGATATGAAGAAAATAAAGATTAAAAATCTTAATGCTAGTACATTGATCATTTCAAAAGTATTTTCAAAATGCATTAACCTATCTGACTAATGGTTGGTCTGGTATCGTTTTCTTGTTTAATAAAGACTACAATTTACCTGAATAATAGAATATACAGTCAAAAGGATCGTAATTTTACATTTACTCTCAATGTCCGTTTAACTTTTGCGTGTAAAAAGGGTAAGGATAAAAGTAATTAGCGTACCCAATATCAGTGGCAAATCTACGGGAGAACAAGCTTGTTCTTTGGCCCTTGTCTTAGGCGATAACTTTTTGAGAGACTGCTGACAAGCGTAGCACTAAACCACTGTTCCAAAAAAAAAAAAAAAGGTTGTGATTCCCCCCTTCCCCTTTAAGAGACCAAAAAATTCCCAAAACTGCGGTTTCAATTCCTTTTTGGAAAGTATCAGATCCATAAGACTTAAAAGAGCAATCATTCGTGTTCTCAACCATGTCCTTAAGGGCAACTTTATATTGCCTTTTCATTACTTAAAATTACAAATAGACTCCCAGAGAAGAACAGCTGATATGCATTTCTCCCGAACTTGGCCAAACACAGCATAAAATGGTTTTTAAGCTTCGGGAATTTTGACATTTTGCGATTTTTTTTATGATTATTAGAGCCCATGAATCCCCCCTTCCCCTTACGTCACTAAACATATAGCCTCTCAAAATGCATTTGTAGGACTTCAACTCCAGATAATTTCTGAAGGAGAGCACCCATTAAGTCTTGACTAATAGCTTAAAATTGCGTTTTTAAAATTTTAATTACAAAGAATTTCTGGGGACAGCCCTCGAAACCTAACTTTTCTCCTAACGTCATCAAAGAAAACCTAAGATGCGTTTCGAGAACATCAATTTTAAAGTTCACGAACTCCCACCCTACTAGCAAAATTAGCCTAAAACAGTCCTTTTAAAACGTGATGTATCAATTTCGAAATTTTTGCCGAGGAAGACAACCTTAATCCCCCCCCCCCTAGACCTGACGTTTCCAAAGATAGCTAAAAATTGCATTTTCAGAACTTTATTTTTTTAGTTTCAGGATGGGGTTCCGGCGACGCGGCGTATTTAAATTAGATTTTTTTTTTTTTTTAAATCGGGTGAAAACTCCCAATTCTCCCTTTAACGTCACTAAAGCCGCAATGAATTTCTCAATATTAAACTTATCTTATGTTTTTTACTTCAACTTCCTTATTTTTTAAATTAGAACTTGATGTGGTTAAAAACGAAGGAAGATGAAGGATCGCAATTTCAAGTTTTTGTCCTTTTGAAAAATGTAAGATTTTTTGCTGAGGGCACCATAGGGTACGCGTACATTTTGTTTAAGATTTACAAACGATTTTACTTCTAGGTGGTCCCCATATTGACTACCGCCCTACGCCCCCAACAATGTTGGTACGCCACTGCCCCCGCCACCCAACTCTTCACCTCACCCTCCTCATTCTATTGTGATATTATTTGATATAATTCAATTTTCATAAGATTTTAAGACATACTACGTACGTGACCCACTAATGCCCAAGCAGCTAGCTCTGTGGCCCGGCGTTGCACAGGCGCTTCTCGCCTTTATAGTAGCAAAGAATGTTTCAAGAAACTACTCCCCTCCAAGGCGGCTCGCTAACAGGCGCTTCACGCCTTCACTTTTTTCCTGCATCAAGAAAATCATTCGAATTAATGAGATGCTTCGCGCCTTCAAAATGGTGAGGAAAGTTACAGCAAGTTCTGCTCGCTCAAGGAAAAGAAGCAGACATAGATACTCAGTTTTCAATATAAGTAGATGGCTTTTCAACAAATGAATGTGGGCCGTGGTGGCCCGATCGGTAAGGCATCGGACTCGTGTCCGGAGGGACCCGGGTTCGATTCCTGCCGATCAAAGATCCACCGCCTTGATTAATGGTGGCTGGGAGGCGTTAAAAATGTCGTGGTCACAAAGTCCTCCAAGTGAAACGATACCTCTGGGGGTGCTGGGCCCTAGGGTTTGCTCGACCCTAGGTTCTGGTTCAAAATTAAGAACAGAGCGCTCTTCAGGGCCCTATCCCGGTTAAACCACAAAGCTGTGGTAGGTACGGGGGATCCTGGAGTGTGAAATGAAGTGAAATGAAATGAACAAATGAATGTTTCAAAATATTACAAATAGCTAGCGATAAAAATACTATGTAAGTCGCCTGCTTATGAGTTTCGTGTTTGATTTAGTTAAGCCTTCATTCAAAATTCTCATTATCATTGTTATTACTGTTTCATAGCTACGACGTTATGCAATGCAACAATGGATTTCATATTTAATCATTTATTAGGCTTAATCGCTGTAAATTTGAATACTTATTAATTGATATCTTCGCTAATTAAAATCATATGATTATATAAATTGAAACTAATGAAGCCTGAAAAATTACCTATCTATCGGTACCTGGTTTGACTTTCAGTTCATTGGCGTTCAGGAGAAAGAAGCGTGACATAGAAAGATAGTTAGAAAGAAAGATAGTTAGAAAGAAAGTTAGAAAGATACTCAGTTTTTAATATAAGTAGATAGCTTAAAGAACAAGGACTTAAAGCTGTGAACAATAATGTAACCTACTGTCAAGAAGCTCAAACTGTGCCACATGGCATACTTCTCATTAGTTGTAAATCATTTTATGAGAAGTTATGATTAAATATGCAATGTTTATTAATTATAAAAATCGAACAAGGAGCGTATAAACGGCATATTTAAATGTTTGTGCCATGTTTTTGTGCATTATTTAAATAATTACTAAACGTTTCTCTACAAAGTGATCTAAAAGTGAGAGTACCAGCTTTTTATTTTCAACATTTTGTTGCTTATAGACGAATGCTTGCTATACACTGTTATCTTGAATTCTTAAGAACGATAAACATCAAAAGAATACTCTCCATGTTGTAACACAAATGAAATCTGCACTATCTTCTTGCAGATGTTTTGCAGCAAAGCACCTCTAAATTCTTGAAATACCGTAAAACAGTTGCCAGAGTATGTCAATGACATAGATGGTGTTCTACTGATGTGTATAACTTCATTGTGTATTACAAGCATTCAAACATAATTTTGACCATTCTGTATATAATTTTGTTTTGGAGTTTTTGAAAATCAAATTTTATTTTTCAGGAGCCGATGCATTTTATTACCCTAAAGTGGTTTGTCATGTTTATTTTCCAAAATCTAAAGATGGATGTGGAGGTGGTATGTTAGCTCTAGATGGAAAAACTGGTGACGAAATTTGGAGGCACTATTCCGCACATGAAATATTTGCCATCAACTGTAATGCAGATTTGAATAGTGATGGTGTCAAAGATTGTTTAGGTGGTGGTCGAATGGCAGTAAGTGACTTTTTTGATTGTATTTTTCTAGTGATTTTGTTAAAGCATTATATTAGTTTTAGAGTATGCTACATGTTCTTTTTCTGGGAAGGAAATTATTCCACGAGAAGGTGTCCAAAAAGTGAAAGAATACTCATTGCATATTGAAGAAATTTTAATATTGGTTTCAAAACTACCTTTTTCTCCCATTACGACAGTATTTAATAATGAAAATAAATACCTTTGAACTAGATAAAAAGATTGAAAAATTTTCCACTGTTTGGCCCAAAACAGTTGTTTTATACCAAGATCCTGATTATAATTATGTATATATATATATATATATAGAGAGAGAGAGAGAGAGCAGAGGGGATTTGGTATCGCAATCCAAAAAAAAACATCTTGCTTTCATGCTGAAAGATAGAAATTATTAGAATTTAAAGATGTTTGACTTTTAAAAGCTGGTGACAGTTAAAATTAGGCAAAAATCACTCTTCTAACTGATACAAAGACATTCTCAGAATAATGTAGACATGTTGCCGTTGAAAGGTTTAAACTTTACTGTTGTATTTTGGTCAGTTTACTGCCATAGTTAATACATTCATCTGGCTAAACTACTTTTTTATTAAATGCTATACAAGTAATAGTACAATAAACTAAGGCTGTGTTAAAGTGAATTTCCACCTTCTACTTATACAGGCTGAATTCAAAAGAGTTTGCTGCTTGTACTATCAAGTTTTCCCTCTTGTCTTTTGCTTAAATAGTAAAGTTGAGCATTCCCACCACCCCCTCAACCCTTTAAAAAAGTTTAATTTTTAGTTTGAATATTTATGTATAGTAATATTTACATGACATGAAAAGAGTGTATTTTTTTAGGGATTTAGTGCAATTAGTGGAAAAGATGGGCTGCTGTTGTGGGAATTTGATGACCAAAATGCTAAAATTGATGCTTCCAATGTGTACACACCTCAATATTTGGGAGACTTAGATTTTGACGGTATTCCTGACATTCTAGTTATACATGGTGGAGATCCCCTAAAAGAACCAGGTAACCAAACAATCTTCTTGTTTTTTCATCAAAGTCATTTTTAGGCTTGTATGTTAAAAATAAAAACTAAATAAATGCATGTAAAGCATTTATTTTGTGTTATGTAATACTCTAAAATTGATTTAAATAAACAAAAACTCTGTCTTTAAATTTATAACAGTCTATGATTTTCCTTTGTTATCCTTCAAGATTAATAGATGCAATTAATGTAGTTAACATAACAAGTTTCATATTGAACAATTCTTTTTTGACATTTTTTTCCTAGGTAGTGAAACTAGATTAATAGGAAGGTTAATGATTGTCAGTGGGAAAACAGGTCGTGTTCTTCGTTGGGTGCAAGTACCTGATGGAAAAGAAAGTTACTACTCACCTCAACTTTTGACTCATTCTGATGGTATTGAAAATAGATTATTTTCATGTTAACATAACTACATTTTTGTAGATTCGCTGTTGATTACTCAGCAGTGTATTCTAATATCCAATATTCTTTTTGAACATCTTAACATAGTATGGCAAAAAAAGTTTTTTTTTTCTTTTTTTTGAGAAAAGTTGAACTTTATAATTCATAATCAAGAATATTTTTCTTACACAGCATTTGTTATGTAAATAGCTTTGGCATTTAGTGAAGGGACTGTATGCAACTTACAACAATAACCATATAGTTAAAAAATCATTACTTTATTTTGCCATTCTTATTAATTATCATTTAAGATAGCTAAAAAAAATACTCCTTGATGCCTCATAAAAATCAAGAATGACTAGTGAAGGCTTTTGTCTAAGAAAAATCTGCTCAGTTGTATTTGAGAGAAGGAAGTTGAGTGAAGCCAATAGAGTTAAGATTTGGAGAAAACAGCAAGCTTTTCTGTTAATAATTAGTTTTACCGGAAGATAAATTCTTAACTTAAAGTACTAACTTGATGTAATAATCATTTGATCGGCAACAGATACATGCTTTCCAATGTGACACTCATAAAAATCTGGCTGAAACTCCAAAAACTACAACCTTCTCCATTGTCTATAATACTTACATTTATTAAACATATTTCTTAAATATTTCATTCTAAATTGCAATCTCTTACACATTTGTCTAATACTTAATAGGAGCAAATTTAGTTTTGTTTGGGACTGGAGGTGAAACCCATGGTGGATCTCTGTGGTTCATAAAATTGAAAGATCTCTTAACTGGCGAAGTGAATAGAGTATGTAAACACTTTTCTTTATGTGCACTTATATAAGTTAAAGATTAAAAATTTGCATTTGTAAATTACACTTTTGCTTACTTTGAGTAAATTAGAACCATAGTTGTATTTCTAGCGAATTGCTTTTCTTCTGTTATCTTAATTCATTTTTATTTATTTATTTTTTTTTAAGGCAAAAAAGATTTACTCTGATCGATTTAAAGGCATCATGACGCCACCTGTTCTAATAGATGTTACTGGTGATGGCGTCTTAGATATTGTCATGGCTATGTTCAACTCTTCAGTTATTGCTTTCAATGGACTTGATTTTTCTAGAATTTGGGAGTACCATCAGCCCTCCTCAGAAACATATAGGTAAATTTGTTGTTCTATCAAGATTGAATGGTTATTGTGCATAATTTTGATTTGTAATGCATTCCTACCAACTTTGTATCACTCGAGTCTATTACACAAATTGGTAACATTTATCGGAGATTACACTGCTATTTAAGATGAATTGATATTGAAAGGCTTATAGTTCATATGTAATGATATTATATTCATAAAAAGTATTAACTCCTTGTAGATACAGTTGAATAATTGTTAAGCATGCAATAAGTCCTGAATGCTACATACAAACTCAATTTTACAAATTTAAATTGCAGGAATTGAGCAGCAGTAAATGTCAAAAAATTCAACGTTATTGGGCCAAATTTGCAAATTTGTTCAAAGAAACTATGGGGGTTTTCTATTTTTGTTTCAAAATTGAGTGACATTTGTGGAAAAAACATTGCACGACTGATTATAAATATTATGTGTCCTTTTTGATCATACTAACTTTATGCATAGGTGTCATATTGGATAGAATTAATTTTTATTGACCCAGCAGCAATACATAAAGACCAGATTATGAAAAAAAATGACATTAACACTAATTTCAGTTTATGTAAAAATAAAATTTTATAGTTATCCAACATATATCTTTTAAAGCAGTGTCCAATGTGAGAACCTTGTTTTCAAGAATACCTATGTACTTAAAAAAATAGAAGAAAAAGTTTAGCATCTTCTACTTTTCATTTGTTTGCTTGAACTTGCAAAACAATTTTTGCTCTTTACATCTTCTCAATGTCCCAGTGTATTTAGATCAATGTGCAGCCTATCCTTTTCATCTGACAGTCGTAATATTTGGTTTTGAACTTGCTTCATCAGTAAAATTACCATCAAGAAGTTGAACCTATCTTGGAATAGACATGAAATGTGATATTAGCACATTTGTTTCTTTTCTTGTCGTCACATTATATTCAAGGGTGCCCAGAAAGGTAGGGAGGAGGTCACAAACTACACCATTGAATTTTGAAAAGGTGGTTTTTAAGGGGAGTTAGTATCTTCTTGGGTGGGAGGGGATGCTCCATTTCTCTTGATGGGATTTTGATTGCATATGCCTTTAATTTCCCTATTAAATTATATGAATGACAGATATACAGTGCGTCTCGAAATGATAGGTCCACCCTTATTTTTCAAAATTTTGACTCTTAATTGAGAATAAGAATCACTTTTTTTGATAGTGATTATATATCTGTAATTGTTATAACTATGTTTGATGAAATTTCTTACAAATAAATCATTTCTTCTTATTTGATGCAAATTTTAATTTTCAGACCGTTTCAAGAAGATAGGTCCACCTTCAGGAATTTTGCCCCAACCACGTTTATTTCCAAAAATTTGCATAAGTATTGTTGCTTAGTCTTACTACGGGATTATGCTTGCTGTTGTGGAGGTATTTAAACAGATTTGAACAGCACTTTGTAGTCAAACAAAATGGGTTGTCGTTGCAGTCTTTCGCTGGTTGAGCAACAGAAAATTGATGCATTTAAACAGTCTGGAAAATCGAATAGAGAAATAGGCAAGCTTTTAAATAGATCACAAAGTGTTGCAAACAATTTTTTGCTATTTAGAAATCCTTATAGCAGTAAAAAATCATCTGGCCGCCCATCAAATGTGACACCCCCACAGCAAAGCACTATCGTAAGGGACCTAAAATCTGGAAATAAGGAACATATCCACTTTGGCCAAACAACTAAACCCTTCAATATCAAAATCTACAGTCCACAGAGCGGTAAAGAAGTTCGGTAATTTAGTTCACTGGAAAAGGAAAGCGGCTCCGAAATTGACTAAAAAGAGCAAAGAAAAGAGATTGAAATTCGCTTAAGAAGTGATGTCCTAGAAACAAGATAAGCATTGTGTGATATTCAGTGATAAAAAGGAATTCAACCTGGATGGTCCAGATGGTTGGCATTATTACTGGCACGATCTGCGTAACGATAGACAGCTATTCTCGAAGAGGTAAGCTGATGGTGGTTCTGTTATGGTGTGTGCCCGATTCAGAGGGACAGGAAAAACTGATGTAGCATTTGTAGACAATGGTTTGAATGCTGCTGGCTATAACAAGCTGTTTAAACAATATTTTATTCCACAATCAGAACCCATTGGGGGACCATTCTTAATGTTCCAACCGGACAATGCTCCTCTGCACTCTGCAAAGTCCACTTTTGAATGGTTTCTGGGTAATGTTGTACATATTATCGATTAGCCATCTTGCAGCCCGACCTGAATCCTGTAGAAAACATGTGAGGTATACTCGCAAGAGCGGTGTATGCAGGCGGAAGGCAGTACAAACAGTACTGCAGACTTAAAAAGGGCTATTTCCTCCGAATGGTCAAAAATCGGGACAAATTGTTTGCAAAAACTTGTAGAAACCATGCCAAATAGGATTTATGAGCTTATTCAAAAAAAAAAATCAGAAAATTTTCTTATTAATTCAACATTTATTTGATGCTTGGTTCAGTGGACCTATCTTTTTGAAACAGCTGTTTCATCTAATTTTAGTTTCCCTCATTATTCCTATTATTTATAAATTATTTATGAGCTATTTTACATTGAATGAAGTAATGTAGTTTATAAAATAGTACTTTGTACATAATACAACCTTTTTTACCAGCATAACTTTCGCAATTACTGGTGGACCTATCATTTCGAAACGCACTGTAGAGCTGTGATGCCCCAACCTTTTTTTACTCATGGGCCTTACATCACATTAAGATGGTACCTTGCTGATCAGAATGTGTATAAATTTTTGTTTCAAAATTTAGAAAACAAATTTTAAGGAAAAACATTAAAAACTGCTGAAATTTACAAACCGTGAATTGCTGTAATTTTTCTTGATAGTTATTTTATTAATGAGAAGCTTATATATATTTTCCCGAAAGAAATTTCTGCATATTTGGCTGTAAATTTGATATTTTGTGAAATTGCCTGTGTCTAGAAAACCAAAATACAGAAAAGAAAAGAAAAGAAAATTGGCTGCGAAAATTTAGTTGCTTTTGCTACCGGCTTGAATTTGTTTTTGCAGTTGTTTTGGAAAGTTCCAGAACTGGATTTTCGATTTTTAATTTTAAACAAAATGGGCCATCCATTTCCCAGGTTGGCCACTACTGGTATCGAGGATCTCTCTATGGCATAACCTTGGCAGGATAGGTGCAGCATGTTCACATAAAATGTATTTCCTCAACCATTTGCATGATTTTTGCACAGGAAAATTTTAAAGTGCAAATTGGTTAATTATGTCAATATCTTCCATATTTAAATTGTGACTTATGATAATTTTTTGCTTGCTAATTGTATTGAGGGTGTTACATTATTTCATGTTTCTCTGTAGTTTTCACATCTGAGATATCATAGCTGCTTAAGAGAGAATGCCAGATTACTCTTAAACAAAATTATTTCAGTGTAATTTATTCAGTTCATCAATAAAATATCATTTCAGTGTAATATAAAATCAGCATGCTTCTTTGGTGTGGAGTCGGAAAGTAATCGTACAACCCTAAAGATGGATACTAATCCTTTTGCTGATTTTTTCGCCATATTATCTTCAGACCTAAAAATATCATTGATTTTTTTTCAGTTGAGGCTATCATTCGTAATTCAAATTTACAATCACAGCTGTCTGCCCTTTTGTTAAACTTTTCCAGCATTATCAAAATAGTTTCTTTTTCCTAAAAGTATCTTTCATGCCATTGTTTATATCATTGCATATTTGTCGCTAGTAGGTTTTTCTTCAACAAATGTAGCTTTTATTATTTTTTTAGTTATAGTTTTTTATCTTTGTAATTTATAATTATATTTTGGCAAGATTTCAATTCTTAAAATTTATTCCCTAATAAACATTTAATAAATACATTAATCCATAATTTTGGGGCATTTATTTGTTTTTCTCCATACACAAGCATGGCTGCAGGGTCGGAAAGAAACTGATTAACTACGAGAATTTTAGATCTTACGACGCCAACTCCTTCACCCCAAAATCAATCTGACTTGAACTCTGACTTTTGCATCCATGGCAGATTGTGAGGAAAAATGATCAACTCTTTTTTATTTCTTCATCCAAAATCCATCAGACTCTGACGCTCTGTGCACAGGTTATAAAAAGAGGTTTAACTACAAAAGGAAGGATGGGTATGCACTCACTCAAAAACGCAGATGTTTTTATATTGCATTACATATAAAAATTTAGTTTTCAATTTCTAATCTAATTTTTCTTTTCAGCACTCCAGGAGTTGGATATTTCAATAATGATTCTGTCCCTGACTTCATAATCACCTATCAAACAGGACCTGGTTTTCCTATTTACTATTTAACACATGTAATGCATATTAAGTTGTAGCAAATTTTAGTTTCAATTGTATGAATGTGGTGGAATGAAGAACTTGGTAATTTATATGTATGAATCATTTCTTGTACAATTAATTCTGATAACACTGTCAAGTTGGTATTTTGTAAAAAAAAAAAAATATTTTTATAAAAATAAGTTACATGATTGTAATTGATTGCACAAAACTAAATATTTCAGGTTCATTAATTAATATCCTTATTATTTACACATAATATAATTTTACCATTGCAATGAAAATAGAGACAGCAGTCTTTAAGTCTTACGCTCGTAGATTCTTATGTACTTTAAGCTGAGAACTTTTTTGGATTGAGAGAGATATTCTTTATAACTCCAAACCAATATGTAAATTAATATACATATATATTGTCTTTGTGTGTTTTCAATAAGCGCTCTTAGCCTTCTTGCAAATGTATCAAAGTATTTCTCTCTTCTTACAAAATTAAAATTTTATACAAGCTATAAAAGACCAGTACAAGTGCATTTATTTCATGCACTATTTAAACCAATCCATTTTAGTAATTAAGTGACTCAAAATAAATTGTTTAATTCTTCCTCAATTAGGTTTTGTTTTGATGAATTAAAATGTTATTTGAAGAAAACCACCCCCTTCTTTCCAGTTTTGGGAATTTTTAATTTAGCTTATGCTTTGTTATTATTTTTTCTGTTCTTTTTTTCTTTTAGTTGGTTGCTATTTGTTATTTTATGTTGCTTTTATTTGTTTCAGTTGTATATTATTTTGCTTTGCAATACAACAAGGCTTATGGCTCTAAAAGAGTAAATTCAAAAGTGAGTTTTAATTTTATATTTTTTTTTAATGCACAATCTCTCATTGTTCTGAACTTTTTGGGGGAAAAATGCTTTCATGGTAGCCTTTTGGGAAAAAAGGCATCATCACATACAATATTTATTAAAATACTTGGTTTTCAATTTATTGCAATGGTATTACTACTACATACAGCATGGAAAAAGTATTCCAACCCAAAAGTATTAAGTATTACATTTCAATAACTGCATTATTTGTGTTATAAAAAAAGCAAATGTTCAAAATGCTAATTATGGCAACAAATGAAGTTTTATATTTTGTAAAGCATAATGTGTTATTAATAAAAGTACTCAACATAGATAAAGCACAAATTTCAAACATGTATTAAACAACAATTTTTTAAATTGTTAATTTTTTCTTCTTAATATTTATTTTTTATTAAATTAAGAGAAGAAAATAAGATAGCACATTATACTAACTCAATGACTTCACATTTATGTAAATGTTCCAATTTTTTCTCTAACCATCAATCTGCCCTGCTAAGCACAGAAGTTGTATCTGCACATTTTAGCAAAATTGATTTAATACCACCAGATGGTTATTAGTAATTTAATTTACTCAAATCTCAAATTTTTGATATGTGAATGCAAAAGATCTTTTAAAAGCTTAGGAGAAAAGTAGTCTAATTTTGTGTAGTTTGCTGTGGGTGTTATTTGATTACAAGTAACAACTGCTAAACATTTGATATAGTGTGTCATAATTACCCCTTTTTTCTTTAGCAATAATGTTGAAACAGCTTTTTTCTTTAGTGACACACCATTTCATGATGCAGCAGTTTATTGTACCAAAGTTATAATTTTTGTTATAGTTTACATTTTAATTGTTTTGAATTTAGAAGCTAGTATATTCTAGAAGGCAGATTCTGTTACATTTTAATCAAAAAAATAGTAATAAAACAAAAGCTTACTCTTGTAGCCCTCATACAAAAGATGTTTTTAGCATTGTTTGGAATGAAACACTAAAAACATTTTACTAAACTATTTTTCTCATGTCTGAGTCTATTCTGCTAAACATTGTCACTTACTTCCAAAACAGCCTCGTGAAAATGTAATTTAAAAGAAAATTTGCAGTTACTACATTTATTAATTTTAAATAAAGACTTTTAGATAGATATGCTTGCATAGTTTATACCAGGTATTTACAAAAGAACTACAGCAAGTTGTAGAATTTATAATGCAATAAATATGAGACACAAATTGTAAAACTTTAATCATGAATTTATCGTTTTGAGTTCAGTTGTCATGATGCCACATTTGTGCTAGCATGGCAATATTACCTTTTTAAAAAAATGATTGTTTTGCGCTGTTTGAACAATCAGTTGCATATGGAACAATTATAGGTTAAATAATGTGCAAAATAACAGCGTAATTGTAGCATCGAAACTTTATCCAAATATGTGGATTTTAAAAGATATAAAAAACTTTTACGAAAGGAAGGGAACTACCCCAATCATGTGTGGATATAGTGTTCTGTTGAACAATAACAGCATAGTATGAAATCAAACCTGACAAAAATTTAAAAGACAAAGATGATGTTTTCATACATTCTGATTATAAATTATTATTTTTGAACCTATCATATTTTCTGCATAGAATACTTGCTCACAAAGTTCCATTTTATTTTTGTATTAAAGGTATACAGTACTCTGTTTATAGTACTCTGTTAAGTTACTATATTTATGAGTCTAAAAATGTTCATTTTTTATATATATGTTTTTTTACAGACGACAATCTTGGATGGAAGAACTGGAAAACCACTTCTAGCCCAACCTATTAAAATGGTGGTTGGCACTCAGACATCTTCATTAGTAATCAGTGTAAAAGGAACAGGAAATGATATATTCTTATACTGGGTGTCTGATTGCCATGGTTCTAAAAATAATTCTAATCTGGAGTACGACTTTTTGAAAGGTGAGTTATAATATTGTATCAACCAATTCTGAGCCATGTTCTTGTAGATGTTTTATGGTAAAAGAGGTGAATTCTTGAAACTCTGCAAATTAGCTGTGAGAACATGGTGCAGAGTTGTTATGTCATGTATACTGTTTTACCGATGTTATGCCTCTTAAGAAAAGAGTTCAAGGTAAATATGTATAACAAACATTCAACCCTAACTGACACTCTGTAAAAAAAGGGGGTACACCCACTTTTGAACCACTCTGTTAAATTTAAGATATAATTTCACTGTGTAGAGCAGCTTATTAATGTACCTTGGCTCAATTTATAGGTTATTACGTTTAATTAGGACAAGCTGAATCCTCTATTAGTCTAGAGTAATGAGGCTATACTGTGTGTATTATAAAAGTTTTATAATTTCAGCTTTTTAAATTTTATGGGATTCAATCACATTTCAGTACACAATTTAGCATTTGGCTTATTTTTAACCACCTTTTTTTTCTTTTTTTTTATTCTATTATTTTTTTGGATGTTCATTCAACCTTAGATTAAACGGACGTTCGATTCCTGGGGTGGCAAGGAAGTTATATTTATGTACTTACAATGAAAAGTTGTAAATCAAATACAGTAGAACTTCCTTGGAACAAACTCCAAGGGACCTTAAAATTCAGTTTGCCTTTACCACAGTTCGTCTTATCCGAAAAACAATGTTCTACAAACCGAAGGTCTGGGATCAGAAATGTAGTTCTTCGTAGCAGTAATTCGTTTTAAGCATGTTCGAATAAACAAGGTTCAACCATATTGTGCAGTAATTTGCTAATTTTTTAATCTCTTAGTAAAGATTTGATACTTTTACATGAATATTATTGCTTTGCTATGTTTATTTATCTAATGATAAATTATTTCTCATTTAGGGACAAGTGTTCATGAACAATCAAGAGCTGATTTCTGCAAATTGCGTTTCAAAGAGAAGTTGTTTACAAAAATGTATGCTTTGACTAGCCATATGCCATCTCCTGGAAAAGTTATTTATGATTCAGGTAAGAAAAGTAATTTAAAGCTTGTTGCATTAAACAGATACATTTAAATTCAATAATAAATGTTTGTAGTATTAAATGTTTGGATATTATATTTTAAATTATTCACATTTAAATTTCCTTTAATGAAGTTCATTTAAACTTAATAATTCAGTGGGTGGCACTTTCTTTCAAATATGATGATATGTCAAAATTCATTTACCAATTCCCAAAATGAATATGAATTTTTGTTTGTATTTGGGATTACAACCCAGGATGTGTCTTAGCCTGCCTCATGGAACTCTGCATGAATCTATTTTGACAGTATGTCTCCCTATAAGGCAAACCTAGATAATCGTTGTGCATAATTAAATTTCACTGTATCTTTGTATTTTATAATTTCTTCTATTTCCTTCTTTGTTCTTATTTTCCATAAGTCATTATTTACCTTATTAGGTTCAAATACCTTTCTAATTATTTTATGTTTGAACATTTTTGAGTCATTAATATCTTTTTGTGCCTAAATCTAGGTTTCAGAGACATTTGCCACTGAGGCCAAATATTTGATTCACATGTCTTTATTTTGATTTTCTTATGAATTAGCTTGTAGCTTAAATGAAGGCAATAAGCAAAATAGCATCTGTTCCCTCTTACAATTCTACTCATGATTTCTGCTGAAGTTGTTATTTGAGATATTAATATTCCACCCCAAATAGGTGAAACTAAAAAACAGTTTTAAATATAAAATCATCTAATCTGACTAGGGCTAGTGGTAAATTTACAGGTTTGAGGGCCCGTCACAGTGCATTTTTGAGGACTTCTTCCAGAATTAGGTAAACTTTTTCAGGAGCCTTTTGTATTCTCATTCAGGGCCCCTATGTTGTTCCAGTCCCTCGCAGTTACAACATTTGCAACACTATAAATATGCCACTGTCTAAGGATAAGAAATATTCCTCTTAGTAGTCTCATACTTTAAAAGGAGTGTTTAGTTTATTTTTCAGAATAACCAAATTATAAAGTATAATAAATAATACACATACCATTACTCCTTGGATACTGATACTTTAATGGTAAAAAGATTCGAACCTTGAATGAATATCGGTATGTATTATAACTCATGTAAATATCTCCATGAATAGTATGCAAAGAGTATTTTTAAAGATATGTAATATTTAGAATATATTTTCTATTTAAATGGTTTGAGATGTGCATTATTATGATACATAGTAATGTTTTGTTTTTCCCCTTAGACCTCAGGAAAGCAACAGAATACAGCAATCCTATAAACTACACTGCTTTAGGATTAGAGTTTCTATACAGACATCCTAGTTACCAGGAAGACTACAGAATGTATGCTGATGAAAATGTTGATTTTGAGAATCATGTACTGCAACAAGACTTTGCAGACCTACCCAATCAATATGACGACATTCAGTTAGAGAAAATGCTTAGTCATCAACCCCAATCTGGTAGGAATTATCCAGATTTTGCTTCATATAGTTTACCGGATTATCAAAGTGACGGATCATTATACATGCCACAAGGAAATCCTGGCAATGAAGGCTATTACCCAACCAATTACCAGTCATCTGCATATCGTCTTGTTAAGAATCCAAGGTCAAAGAAGATGAATATTTGGCCAAGACAATATCTGCCTGTTCCAAATACCATGCCTCGTTTTTTCCCTCATGGTCCAAGTAATGCCCAAGTGAAAAGAAAAGGACGATCACTTTCAAAAGCATCATTAAGATACAAACAACTTACCAAACAGAGAAGGAGTTATAGCGGTATATTTTTGATATTTTTACTTAACTCAATAAATTATATTCAACATTTTAATTTTCATATACATTAATGAGGATTGATTTTGGCTGAGATTATGCTGAATCAGTTTGAATTTAAAATAATAAAATCTAGTTAAATCTTGATCTCATAATGGTCTACCAAGTTCCTTGCGTTTGAAACTTTTATTTTTGCAACTAAATGAAATTTATTAATAGTATGTGCTAAAAAATAACTTGGCTAGTGTCAATAATTATATTTAGTGTCTTTCATCTTCAATTTTACCGTAAAAAATTACTGTATAAAACATTTAAGTTCATTGCTAGAATAGCTAACAAAATTCATTACTATCCTTATTTTTTTTATTTTCAAATTCCTATTTCTTTCAAGCTTTTCATATCTTTTTTTAATTCACTGTACATAAAATAGGTGGATTTGAAACATCATAAAAAAATTTCTTTGGAAATTTTTTGTACTATTTTATGAAAAAAGTTTTTGTGTGGATGTTTTGTTTATTTTGTTTTTTTTTTTTAATTAAAAAACCTGTGAAAATAATAGATGAACAAAAATTTTCCTGCTATTTTTTAGTGCTTACAGTAAAAGTGAAGTGAAACTAATTAATTTGTGACTTCATAAATTTCTCTTTATTTTCTAACAGGTAAATATAGAATTAAGAGACATGTTGGTCCACACGATGCAGGAGGTATACAAAGAACCATATCTACAGGTTAAACAAAATTTTACTTATTTTTCTTTTTTATATTTTACTATAAATAATATATTTGAAAAATATTTTAAATGTTTATGTGTAACATTGAGATTCTGATTAAGTGGAAATCTGTTCAGTTAATTATCAGTTTAAGTGTGGTACATAATTAACTTGCTTTTTTGCTTACTGCTTTTAGTGTGTAGAAATTGCTGAGTGTTTTTACTGCCAAGGTTGTTCACACAGGCATAATTCAAGCAATAAATTTCTCATTGAAAACGTGCATTTGAATTGCTTTTTGTTGAATCAATATTGTTCATAAGTTGACTTATTCTCTTTCAACAAAAACCAATTAATTTAAGGTAATAGAATTCAAAAAACAACACACAATAATGTGCATGTCTACATTCATTGGTAACAATGTAGGCTTAGTTTGATAAATCTCTTAAGAAATTTTATATAAATTATTAAGGGTAAATAATGCCAAATAAACTGCTTATGAGTTAAAATGTGTCGCTAGAATGATCCTTTACACATACATTTCTTGTTCCCACTGAATCCAATCTTTTGACATTTGTTAATTGAATTTTTACATTGAAAACATTTGCTATTTTTAAAAGATTACATGCAATGCATATTTGTGAACAAAATTAAATCTTTTCTTTAAAATTCCTTACCTGTTTGCTTTTACGACTCGGAATTTTGTCCCCATACACAGGACCAACCTACCCCTTCCGCCTATGCTCAATGAACCTCAAAACATTTTATTTAAATTGATTCTCAGGTTTGGCGCTTCATTTATTTGGATTGTAAAGTTGCACAGCAATAGCTCACAGAAATATTTTACAAAGAACAGAATTTAGAAAATATAAACACTTTTTTTTTTAATATTTTTTTTTAGGGACATTGGCTCCAAGTCTGTCAAAAGAAGGCATTGATATTCTCTATGCAACGTTTTGGTTTTATCCATCAGATGTACAGGGACTGCTTCCTGAAGACAAGGAATGCATAAAACTAAGAATGGAAGAAGAAAAAGAGAGATTTGATCCTACAAGTAATTATTCTTTCGTATAGATAGAAATGTCTTTGTTTTTGAAACTTTTGTGTGGTTACTGCTTATGAATTACACTGAAATTATATTTAATGGGTCATAATACTGTATGGCGTTAGTGTTTCTTCATTAAAACAAAATCAAGAATAATAAAAGTATTATGTTCTTTTATAACACTACCAAAATCAAGAGTCTAAAACGGGGGTAGTCAACCTGCAACTTACAAGCTGCTTGTGGCTCAGTAGAATCTCATTTGAAGCTCTTCTAAATAATTCAAATGTAGCTCTTATAAATAGTTTAAATGTATTTGAATGTTTTCTTTTAATATTACAATTGGTAACAAACAAATTTTAATAATCAACTGTTTGATCATAAAACTGAGCCACTGGCACACCTCTGTGTATGGCAGAAAACAAGAAATCTACTTGTGCATCTGTGATTTCGACAATTTTTGAGTATACTTATTATTATTTGAAGAGGAATTATTTTCATATATGATCTTTATTAAAAACGAATTAAGAATTGCAGTTGATGACAAAAGCCTCAAAAAGCGCTTGAGGTTCAAAGTTGCAAATATCTCGCTAACCGTTTAACTTGCATTTTTATTACTCTTCATATGTAATTTATACTTGTACACTGAAATTAAACTTTTACAACTTGGTTTATTTTGATTAGTTAAAAAAAAAGTTGTATGTTTTCGTTATGATGTTAAATTGTATGTTCTGCTTCTACATAAAATTAACATTTTGGTTACACATTAAATGTATCTTTCACAGCAGATAGCCATCATCTTTCTTTTCTAATAATAATGATAAATATAAACACTTGGCTCATTTTTTTCACATGGGTAGGAAAATGGCTCTTAATTCTTGAAAACAGAAATGGAACGAAACTTCGGCCTGGCCAAATCATAAAAAAGGTGTTAGTTGACGCTTCAACCTATAAATAACTTATATTGTGAATATTCATGTTACAACTACAATTACACAAAATACTGTCCTTTAAGTTGTATACAATTACATCACAGAATAAACCATAGACAGAACCCAAGGGGAACATCAATCTCTTGAAATGGTTGGTTTATTATTGCAAATTAATGTGAAGCAGCCGAAACTTCAGTCATTAGTTAACCCAAGCTTTGGTATTAGACGCTTTGGCCAAACTATGCTTCGTGCTATCTCTAATAAAAAGGTTGCGGACTCCTGATCTAGATGCTAAAAACTGTTTCACATTTTAAAAAAAAAGTTTCTAGTAACCCCAAAACAAAGGCATGCTATATTTTTTTCCATCTGTGATATAACATGCTAGCTTGCTCATTAAATGTCTTTAATAACTTTGTTTTAATAAAAAAAACTACTTCTAAAAGAAAGAAAAATTTAATTTTGAAAATTTTCTTTGTATAGGTATCTTTTATGGCATGGATCATGATGCATACGAAGAGGTGATCACCGAAGAGTGTTTAAAAAGAAGTGGTCATCTTAAAGTGCACAAGAAGAATAAGCTGTATAATCCCTTTAATCGTCCTATGGGTCAGATGACAGTTTATCGAACTCATTTAAATTGTGTGTGCCCAGAAATAAATAAAACTTCTAGTTCCAAATGTGCAACCATTTTACCATTTAAAGAGCAAATGTGGACTTCATATATGGGCTTTTATGGGAATTCTGTGGCCATGCCTCGAAAAGATTTGTAAAAACATTGTATATTAGATCACTTGTAAATAAATACCCTAAAAATAAATCCATTATGTTTGTTGATATACATGAAAAAAGCTAAATGTAGAAAAAAAACTCAACATAAATTGAAGATTTATATGAACAAAAAAATTTGGTTAAATATGGTTTCATTTCAATTGCAAATTTTCCACTACAATACACTCATCAGGTAAGAAATTGGGATGGTTGCAGTCCTTTTCTGACAGTTCTCATCACACTTTATTTACAATAGATGCTGCAACATTTTGACTAGGTTTTGAAAATTATTTGGGCTGCTTAGGCTCAGTGTCTTAAGTGTTAAGAAGGGAAATTTTCAAAATTCAACCTGCATTTTAAGGAGAAATTAATTTTAGAAATTAACACCCATGAAAATATTTTTTAAGGATGAATCAAAAAAGAGAAGTGTGATATATTTAAAAGAAATTACGAACTCATCGAGCCTAAAAACATTTTTTTCTTTAAAAGTCTCTCTGCTTTGTCATCCACTAAGCTCACCACTGCTGCATATATGAAATAAAAGAATATGCCAGATTATCTTTGAAACACGTTTGGATTGGTAGAATTTCAAACACACCTGACAACTTCTTAATTTATCAGTACTCAACAAATTATTAAACAGGTCTTGAACTGAATTAAAGCTTGACAGCGGAGAGATGGCGCATGACCTTGAAGCGGAAACGGACCGCTTCATTTTATAAAAAGAAAATTAAAGTTTTTACAAAAAAAAACTAATTTTCTTGCTGATCCTACTTATTTTAAAAGGAAGAGATCTGTTTCCGCTTCAAGGTCACACGCCATCTCTCCGCGGTCAAGCTTTACCAGTTTTTTTCAAATATTTTTCTATTTACTTACAACCTCTAATGCTTTAATAAAAGGCAAATATTTGGCTATTTTCAAAAAAAAATAATGAAAATTACTCCCTAACATTAATTTATACTTATATTAAACCCAAAACATACTGAACAATGGTGATAAAGAAGTTCTTCATACTTTTATTCTAATTATAAGCAATGAAAGTAACTCAAAAGTGAATTTTCCCTCTTTTTTTACAACTTTAAAAAATAAATAAATGAATGAAGCAAGAGCTTTGTGATAGTTTCAACTTTTCCCATCGTTACATAATTCTAAAGTTCACTCAAGTGAACTTTTTTGGCTTTAAAGCACAAATAATAATTTTCAAACACTTGATTTCAACAGATTTATTTAGAGTTGGCAAGGAAATGTAGTGCATTTCAGAATGTAAATGTGTTACAGTTTCAAAACATTTTAATGAAAATATAAACAAATTAAATAACGGAACTAGAACCAATTACATTGTGGAATAGGGCTTTTGCTGTCAACAAAAATGAATAAAGTTTTAATGCAATTTCAGGGGGGGGGGGGCATTTTTCCAAGCAAAATCCTTTTTATGGATTTTTTTAGTATACTTTCTATTTTCTCGTATAATTTTATAATAACTATTTAGCCATAAATGTAAAATTGCTTTTTTTTTTCATTTACATCTTATAATTAGTGTAAACCAAAACTTTTGCAAGGTACATAAAAAAACCACAGTACCTGTACTAAGCATGAAACTGAATACAGATAAATTCACTGCTCTGATGAGTGAGAGGCCATATGCCATTGAAGAGCTTTGGTTGAAAGAAATTTTTGAGAACATACAGAACAACGATGATGATGATGAAGTTCTTGCCTGTGTGTCATCCTGTGGGTTTCGCAGTTCTGTTTGGTGGTAAATCCTTTGCCACATGTTTGGCACTTAAACGGACGCTCCCCGGAATGGATAAGCTGGTGCCTCAATAAATGGTATTTTCTGTCTGAGGAATAATTGCACTGAGAGCAGTGGTAGCGATGCACTTGAAATTTCCCCTGCAGGTAGACCGAAGTTCGCCATCCTCCATTGGACAATAACGTTGAATCTGAAATTTAAGTTCAACTGAAAATGTTACTTAAAAAATGACTAGGATTATTTTATTTTACATGAAATAAATATAATGAAAAAAGATAATATTTAATTAAAATGTTTAATATATTTAAATTCTAATTAAAGTTTCAACACATCTTGCAGCTCTACACTTATTAAATGGTAATATGCTTTTAAAAGGTGAATCAAGAGCAGGAGGTGGAGTGGGTTACCCTTTATGTCTTTTTTTAGTTATAGCTTATCCAATGCCCTATAAATAACTTGAGTTTCCTTCATCATTTTATCAAATGCTTAATTTAATTCTTACAATCAAAATGCTAAACTGTATGGATTTTTATAGCTACTAAATCTCTAATGAATATCTCAAATACAAACAATTATAATAAAAAATGTTTTATGATTTTTTCTCCCTCAAATTCAATATTGTTCAATTTTGATAGCTACTAAATCTCTAATGAATATCTCAAATACAAACAATTATAATAAAAAATGTTTTATGATTTTTTCTCCCTCAAATTCAATATTGTTCAATTTTGATTATTTTTAATTGAAATATTTAGGTGAATCACAACTGAAGGGTACAGAATTTCTTTCAAAGAAGTAAATAACAATAGTACATGCTACTACATAGTAATAGTAGTACATGCTACTAATAGTACATGCTAATTTCCACTCTAAAATGCTTGGACATTGTGATAAAAATGTCATTTTATTTTCAACAACCTCAAACTAGACAATTATTACTCGGTAATTAAATATCTATATTTCCTATCCATGTTTTCAAGATGAATAAAATAGTTCAAGCTCAATTTTACGAACTTTTGGAGACAGTAAAAATGCTTGTTGAACAGAGTTTATTAAATAAAAAAACATTATTTGAAATAAAATATTCTTCAGCAATCCGCAAAATTGCGAGTTTCGTAAATTAGATTCATAAAATTGAGAGTGCAGCATATTCAGAAAGGCAAACATACTTTTTCTCAGCTTCAGTAAATTTGGTTTTTCAGCTACAGATCTGATATTTTATTGAAATGAGCAAGTGATTCCCTACAAATGTTGAAATTCCCCTTCCCTCCACTCATTAATAAAATTAATTCTGCAGTAAAATAATGCTGAACTTGAAAATATATGCTTCTGATGCAAAATACAGGCCGCCCGGTTATGACATCCAGAAGCTGCAGTTTTGTCCTCGTTGTAGACTCATCAGTCTGAAATAGTCAATAACCGCGCTGGAGGCAGATGTTCCCTCATTCAAGCTGACATCACCAACAAACTGGTAGCCAAAATTAATATAACGCACCTGTGAGACTGCAATGCATGTAATGATGTGGTTTAACTTGGAAATGAAGGTAAATACTTGGCTGCCTTAGCTATTAGCTTAAAAAGCTGTAACTTAATATTTATTACCTACATTTTTGAGTTGAAGCGTACCATTGTTTGTGGAGTCGCAGTGTGCTAAATTTAATTTAGCTACCAGTTTGTTAGTTATTTCAGCTTCAATGAGCAAACATGTCTCCAGCTCGGTTATTTACCATTCCAGACTGATGAGTCCATAGCAAGGACAAAATTGCAGTCCTTAAAGGTCATTACCGGGCTGTCGGTATTTTGCATGTAGTTCTGCCTTAGCCCTGCCTTATGGACAATAACTCCACTGTGTTTAGTAAATACTTCTGTTTTAGAGCCAAACACTATATGCCAAATTAATAAATAATCTTAGCAATAATTGAACCAATGGATAACAATGACAATATTCAACTTAAGGGTGATTATGTGTCTATGCAACCTCTCTTTCTAAAGCCCTATACTCACACATATGGGTATTTGATGAGTGCTTTGTGATTTAAGATTGTATGTCAAATTTGGGACTGATTTTATGTAATATTGAGCCAATTTAAATACATAAATATTAAACACTGATTCATCTACTAGAAATGACACTAAAATTGGTTTGTGCACATTAAAGGATAATGTATTTTAGTTTTTACATGACGGTTTTTTGTTTCACAAAAAACATCGTTTCTCATATAAATGCCCGAGCACAAAAATTTTGAATATTTTAGTAAATTCAGAGCTTTCAGGTTAAACTGTTGTAAAAATTCTAGTTTCTATATTTGCTTTGAACAATTTAATTTTATTATAATGTATCAGAAAAATAATGTTGTAGAGAATACTTAATAGAGTCAAACTTGCAGAAAAAAAGATCATATATGAAATATGAATTCTTTGAAATACATTTTGAAATTATTGCACTAAAATTAATATTCCTATGTAAACCTTAAATTCAATTAATTAAATTTGCTTCCTCTAAAAGAAAATTCTGATTTTGCTCAGTTCTTAAATTAAATGGTCAATCTCAAATATTCTATTGGCTAATATCTTGATTTCAAATTGTAGGCTTTTTAGTTAACTTTAAGTATTTCTTATGACATTTCAAAAATAATTTTTTATTTTTATTAATATATTCTTTACTTCTGTTTTTGTAAACAAAATGACTTAATACATTAAAAAGGTATCTGTTAAAGAACCAAAGATAAAATCATTGAAACACTCATGGAAAGCGGAATGTATGGAAAATTAGTTCAAATTGTTTCAAGACAAGAAAAAGAAATGTTAGAAAATCAGCTTTATGGAAAATAAAATTTTAAAAATGTAACTTTTAATTATAAATTATTCTCAAATGCACATGTTGCTCAATTTAAAGTATAACTTAATAGTCTTTCTCTTTGTAGACAGCAATAAATTTTATTTGTTAAAACGACAAAATAAATTTTTGTCGCAACTCATAAATTATGTACAAAATCCACTGCACTAATACTTAAAAGCGGGAGAGGAATGCCAATACTAATGCTTCGGTTTCTTTTCTGGCTTTTTTTTTTCTTTTCTTTTCAAAAAATTTAAAAAACACACATCAAGCATCAATGTATAAGTAATTTTTATTTGAGTACTCTAGCAAAACATGTATTACAAAAAATAATTAAAAAATATAAATTCTAATTTAAAAAAAATAGCTGTCAGAATTCTAATACATTATTCTGTAATAGTAACATTCAAAAAACTAAAACATTACACAATAATTTACAGAATTTAAGTATTATTCAAGACACTTTCAAATAGCAGAATACTTACAATAGCATACTTTTACTAACAAAAAGCTAATTTTTACAATATAAAAACCTGTACTTATAATCACACCCAAGTTCATTTACGTAATTTAGTGGGTATATGAAATCGTTAATAAAAATTACACAAACTAATAAATGCAAAAATTACATAAATGAAAATTAGTTTGATATGAAAGCTATACCCTGTGCAAAAAATAAAATATTCATTATTACTTGTATTTTTTTTTTTTTTTTAACACAGGGTTAAAAAATGCATTTCCCTTCAAGCAGAAGTTTTTAAGTGGCATCAGAAGGGCACGCTTGCACTTTTCTAACAAAATCATTTTACACTTGATCAACAAATTCAATACTTGAATGTAGGAGGAAAACTAAGTAGTATTTAAAGCGCCTAAACATAAAGGATAACTTGTGAATGTTCAGAATAATTATTAGTTTAATCTCTTAAAATGATGAAAGCTATGTATACAATAAAGAATCAAGAATATGCTGTCAAGAAAAGCTTGCATGAGTATTTAAAATTTGCTTGTACTTATTTTTCAAAATCAGCAATACTATTTAGGAACTAAAATAAATGTCTGCTAGGGTGAGGTTTTGTATGTGTTAGTTCTGAAAAATCAAATTGTGCATCAATGATATGTTGAACACTGATCCCCTTCCCCTTGTATTAAATATTTTACATATAGTTTAAATTCCATGTATTTTCAAAGGAAGTCATCAATATATATTTAAACCACTTCTATGCATTGGGGGTTGCATTGCAACCAACTGGATGCAAAGGTTACAAGCATCTTTGCAGTTTTTCTTAACTTATTAAATAACCATGCACAATCACTACACATTGGTAAATTTCAAGCTTGCTCTTATATTTTTTCCCTAACTTGTTAGCTTGTCATTAGTTTTTTGCAGCCTTGACTTAAATATTCTCTGAACATATACAGTTTATACTTATTTTCTCATGGAATGCGCATTCATATTTGACCAGTACACATGTTGCGTACAAAAAATGAATAGGAGAAATAAACTATGTACAATATGTTTCTTATTGCTCAACAGAAAAAGGAACAGTAAAAAAAGTTATGGCATACAATACAACAATTTTTCAAAGCGTTTTAAATCTATAATATAATTTTTATCTATGAATTTCCCAAACATTGCATAAATAAATATGCAACACTTTTCAGAAATTTTTAATAGACTGAGGGATATTTTTATTCTTCATAATATTTGGCTTTGAGTTGCTTGCAGATTACTCACAAATGAAAGAAATAATAATGGAGATAGGAAATAAATAAATGAATATAAATAAAATAAATGCAAAAAGTAAGTACTTCTTGTGGGCTTTTTCAGTAAACATGGTGTGAAATTGCAAAAACATGAAACCGAGTGTCATTCTTTTCCCATCAATAAGTAAACTGATACTCTGATTCACATCTATATCCGTATATCATTGGATTTCATATTGCAATTTTAAAATAGCCAAAGAATAACAAAAATTTGAGATTCTACACTTATCACAGAATATAATGTACTAAGCAAATCATTGCTACAAAAAGAACACAAAAGTTTCTTTTCTACAAATCATATTATATTATAAGAAAATCAATTTTGAAAAAGGAAAAGTTCCATTTTTATTGCCCAAACTTACTACTGGGCTAGAATATATTTAGAGCACATTTATAAGACCCTTGCGTGTTCAGAAAATGATAATGATATTAATCTATCTGATATTATGAGCATATATTTTTGAAAATTCTAAATAAAGAGGAAAATATATTATCCTTAATTTGTTGAAATTACACCAATGTCATACTGAACAAAATCACATGCATTTTTTTTGTTCTTGCAATCTAAACCAGGGATTTGAGACCAATTTTAGAGGCTTAAAAAGATCATTTTGGCAAAGCATTCTATTTTTTCTTGAGATCAATGATGACACAAAAAAAATCCTACATAATCATTTTTTTCCTAAAAATAAAAAGCACAATAACTTTTTACAGAAATATTAACACTTGATTGTCTTCAACAATTCAATTAATGCTATCTATTCCATGGCATCTAAGATGATAATTAAGATGATACTTAGTGATAAATCCTTTCTGACAAACACTGCATTTGAAAGGACGTTCCCCAGTATGCCGCATCATATGGCGATAGAAATTGGATTTAAAGTTAGTCCCATAGGGACACTGGTCGCAGTTAAAAGGGAACGTTTGCTTTTCACATTTAGCTGTATGCTTCATCCAAGAAATCCAAGATGGAAACCACTTGTTGCAAGCTGTACATGAATAGGAACCTAAAAGAGAAAGAAGTTAGTTTTGAATATAAAAATCCGCTTGATTTGTAAAAAAAAATAACAGCAATTAAGACTTTTTCAAACAGTACAAACCTAAAAAAATATTTAGCTACACAAATATATATAAAAAATTTGCTTGGGCAAAGAACTTACTGGAAATTATACCATATTTTATTTTTTCTGCCTCCAAAAAGTTCAAAAATATTTAGCAAATAAGAAAGGGAGAGATTTTACATTTTAATTGTTCGACAAATGAAGTTTAACTAAGATAAGCTTTATAGTCCTTACGAGGAAATAAAACTTTAATTTTAATTAGGCGAAAGATAAAATTTAAATGCTCACTATTCCACCTCTGTTACAATAAAACAAACATAACTGTTGTTTAAAACTTTAAAATTCAATTTCCAATATTTCTAATAAACAGACTTTCTTCAATAAAAGAGTAGAATTTTGCAATGATAAGGAAAAAAAGAATATAATACATATATCTGATAAAATTATTTAATGCAGCGTTGCCAAAATTGTTCTTCAGAGAAGCAACCATACACTGCTCCACTATTTCTTATGAATATCATGGAAAAAAATGCATCAAGTATGTGAGAAATTTCATTTTAATAAAACCAAATAATAATTTTTAGCTTTTTAAACCATATAAAACGTAGCAAATGCACCCACAGCTCGATCATATAGCATCCTAAGACTGCAGTTTCGCCCTTATTATGGGCTCCTCAGTTAGGAGCCCAACCTAAACTGAGGAGCCCATAATAAGGGCGAAACTGCAGTCTTAGGATGCTATATGATCGAGCTGTGGGTGCATTTGCTACAGTTCTGCCTCAGCCCTGGCTTACGGGCAGTAACTCATTGCACATATAAAACATTTCGAGTAATTCCTATCACAGCAAAATTCTCTGCTATAAAATAGAAAATAATTTTTAAATATCACAAAAAAATTCATACAATTTCATTACAGATATTTCTTTTTAAAACACATTTATTGCCCAACTGTGAAACAATTCGCAGCATGCTATTTTAGCTGATTGCATTGACTCCGAATTAGCTTGTAGGTGATAGATTTGCCATTTTCGAACAGATTTGAATTTAAGCATGGTACACCGGCATTAATATTTATTTGGCTTCTGAGAAGGTTCCAGTAAATCAAAACTGGGAGACAGGTACTGTTTTTAGCCCAGCTCATATGCTAAGAATTTTTCATAGCTTGACAATCAATATGTTAAAGTATAGGTAATAAATATACACAATCACGCCTGTTTATAGCAAAGTCAAAGGAACCAAATAAAAATTTCGTTACAGATTTCAGTTTGTCATTAAAAGTTAAATAATACACAGTAAAACATGAAGTGAAATTGAAACGTTATACCTACAAATTCGTTATGTCAGACTTCACTATAAACGGACATGACAGTATCTAGAGAGTATTGCTATAATGAAATTACAATTCAATGTAATTTTAAAACCATGTTTTTATAGTAGGTTGTTTTGAAATAGGATTTTTTTAAAACTGAATTATAATAATTTTACAACTTTCAAAACAAGTAAGTTTTAAAAGAAAATAAGGTATAAAATTTTAAAAAACAGATCAAAACATTTTAAGGAACTAAATTTTTGGAACTAAGTTTCATGGAAATAAATTAAGAAATCTGTCAAAGAAAAACTATTCTAAAAATTAAAAATGCATTGCTTAAGAATCTGAAATTATGATTATTACTAATAAACAATTTATTTTTACATTAATTTCAGTTTAAAAATAGGGTAGTTGAAGCCATGAAAATTAGGAAAATCCAACAGCAACTGATTTTTTATAGAACAAAAACAGTACATGAAAAATTAAACATAATACTGAACTTAGACAATTGTATTTTAAAAACAACAAAACTATTGAATAAAGCATATCATTAAACTTATCAAAATCTTTTACTGCTATAAACTAATTACATAACAAAATAGCTTCAATTGAAGCTTTAAACAAATTAAAACTGATTGTAACATAGGAATGGAAAAGCTTTTATTTGCTCTTTTTTAAACTTTTCTACAAAATTGAAAGTATTAAAAATAGACAGAAATAACAATTAATTAATAATTTTTGAAACATTTTACACAAGACCTTAAAGCAGTTATACATAAAGGAACTTCAAAGAGAGTTTCAATGAAAAATAACTTATACTCACAAAGTATATCACATTACCAAAACAGTAAACTCCTGTTTATCCGCGCAATAGGGTGGCACAATAACCACGGATAAGCGAATACTGTGGATAGTCAAAAAAATAGATAAATAACGATACTAACGTAAGCAATAGCTTAAAAAGTCAATAACACAACACATACATTTAAATTATAGCTAAATATAATAACATTACAGGTAAAAAACCTTTTTAAAAGCTAAAAAAACACGAATAACGCAATCACATTTTTCTGCATTGTAAACCATTACTGTAAAAAAAAGTATGAAAGACTTGAGGATAATCGGGAGTTTACTGTACGTTTTAAAAAATACTAACACTTGAATTGCAAAAATTTTACAAGGAAAATACTGTAATTTAAGTACATAAAAATACTCATGCAGTGGATATAAGTAATACATTTTGTTATTGAATTTAAAATTGTTTTAGATACTTTTTTTTCTCAGAAATAAAAACAGTAATAGTAAATAAAATAAACTATAAATGTTAATCTATGGCATAATGGGGATTTGTATTGATCTATATTTTATCATGCAGTGAATTATTTATTGATAAAATGACTAATCAAACATGATTATTTACCTTCTAGCAGAAATTACATAATAGAGAATAATCTTATGAATAAGAGAGAACATTTTTGTATGCACAAAATTGTAAAATATATAATAATACATAAATGTGTTTTGCTCTTACAAACAGTGCTATATATGGAAAAAGTTTTTTTTTTTTTTGGAGGGGGGGGGATTCCCCTTTTGGGACTCACCAAAAGAAAAGATGATTTGAAACTAATTTATATTACATATGTATTATATTCACCATGAGTGGGAGAAAACTTTGCATTAAAATGCTGATGTTGCACATTAAATACTTTTTGTTAACATAAAAACAATATTTTTCACACAAAAGAAATAAAACATTACTTGTAAGGATTACAAATGATAAATTTTGGCCCAATTATTTTGAGTACAAATATTGATACTTCTTTCAATAATTTTAAATTTTTCATAAGGTAATGCTAAAGAACTTTTTAAGGTAATTGTTTATTTATTTATTTATTAAACAAAATTACATGAGTAAAATAATTTTAATAAACTGAAAAAAAAACGTTTTAATGATTAACCTTACTTCCTCTTCACTTTTGCATGAGCATAATCATATTGGTTCTACGTAGATTAATGTGATAGCCTCCAAATGATTTTATCATTTTTTGACAAACTTATTACTCTCATACTTTGCAAATCACTTGCCTTATAAAAATTGGGATTATCACAGCTTTTCTAAGTTTGTAATTAAATCACAAAGTTAACTTTAAGAAATTCATTCAACTTTATACTTAAGAAAAAAATAGTTTGGAATCTTCAAGAAAAATTTCATGATAAAGAGATTTAAAATTTAAATACTAACTATCCATCCATCCTTTTCTCTTTTTTTTTTTTTTTTTGGAATTCATTTCAGTAACAAAAATTTCCCCTTTGTAAAATAAACATATTCACGAAGTAAAATTTTGAGCTGAGATTCAATTAGCAATTAAAATTGAATGAAACTGGATTAAAGTCTAATTTTGAGAGAAAAAAAAACATGCAAACGTTGAAGTCAATACTGCAATGCTAACAAGATCAATTAGTATACAAACAAAATGATAATAATAAAAGAAAAGTGGAAGAAATTTTGAGTTATAAAAAAGGTATAAATAAATAAAATAATTAAATAGGTTTGAAAATAATTTCTATCACAACAGATTCATCAGAGAACAGTATCTAGACACAAAGTCTTGCACAACAGCAACTTTTACAATGAAATAAAAATCATTTTTTGATCATAAACAAAGCGAACACTAGATGATAAACACAAAATTTAAACATATTACATCATTATTTATTTTTCCAATATCGCTAAAGGATAAGAAAAGAACTACAGTCAAACTCGCTTATAATGAATGAGCATTGATTTAACAAAAACCCAGATTTAAGAGGAAATCTTTAAAATTTAGTTAATATAATGTTTTTAAAGCAGAGCTTGCTTTTTAATGAGCAAATACCACGAAAAAGGAGAGATATTTTTTATACATCATAAAATTTGTATCGACTGCCAGCTCAGCTTAGTCTTGCTTGGAAAAAAATCCTTCAGGATTCTGCAGTCAACCATAAGTTAGTAATGAGCCATACATTCTGCCAACAAGTGATAACAGCCCACTTTTTTAAATTTGTGGCATGTACAAGCATTTGAAATTTATACCCTTGTGTGAAGCAATATTATTACTTCTGACATATACTTATAAAGGTATTGTAGCTCAAAGTCATGTAATTGCACATGAAAAAATAATGAAGGCGGCAGCAAAATTTATTAATTGTGAAGAATTTGATTATTGCAGCTGAAGCCCTTCTTAATACAGCTATTGATGTGCAAAAAAATTTTTTACTTTTTTTTCAAGCGAGGGATGTAAATGACTTTCTTTTTTTAGCCATGAGTATTCCTTGAAAACACTAAAAACAAGAATGAGACAAAAAGAGAATTCAAAGCAAATTAACCAACATCTTTGGCACAGCACAAAAGTGAAAAAAAAAATGCTAACATACATGAATTTTTCTAATTCTTTGCAAAAACTTTTTGTGAGTATTCGGTTATAACAAGCCAATACAACAATCCCTTCAAGCACTTTGTAAGCAAGTTTGATTGCATAATTATCTTTTAAATATTTATACAATTTACATGCATCACAAATGAAATTCACAGTCAAGTTTCAATTCACATATATCACGTATCATCACAAAACTCGCTATGTGAGTTTCTTACATGATATCGTAAATGATGGCCTGTAATAAAACCCTTGTCACAGACCACACACCTGAATGGTCTTTCACCTGTATGTCTCATATGATGCCTGTTCAAGTGAGATTTATTGCTAGTGCGATAACGACACTCATTACAGTAATAAATTGGTATGCTATAAGTTTTCAAAGATTCAACTCCGGTCACACTTTCATGGATAATATGATAAGCAAAATCACCTAGAAAATAAAGAACTGCATTGAAAAAATAAAAACCAGAAGATTCTTATATATTTTTTAAAAAAAATCAAATAGATGCATATTTAAAGCAAATATAGTACAAATATCAAAACATTGGAACAATTCTTTGAGATACTGCTCTTAAAGTATGTATACTTTATTAGTTCACATTTTTCATCTCCATAGAATATTGAAGATGAGATGAAGTTCAAGAATAAGCAAACAAAATTCTTCAGCATGATCAGACCTGCTAACTCATAAATATACATAGGGAAATAAATGTTTTGATCATTTCTTGCAATTTGGTGATAAATATTGTAAAAGAGATTTTAAAATGCCTTGAATCAACTAGTATAACTTAAAAAATAAATCATTAAAATTTCAAATAAAGTAAAGTCTGCAACTTTGCAAACTTTCATCAGAAATAACTGATAATGCAAGCTTCAAATGCTTGCCAGGGGTACTATGAGGGAGAGGGGTGGTGCAGACTGCCCTATTAAACTTTTGAGGGGTTTTTTTTTTTTGAAATTTTTTCTCCTGTAGGTGTCTTGTTCTCAGTGTTCCGTAATTTTTTGAAATTTTCGCCACCATTCTTAGGGATTATCCCTTGGATTAGCTGAAATGTTATAAAATAATTTTATCAAAATTAAATATAAAAATCTATCAATACAAAAAAATCTATTTCATGGAAAAAAAATTAAATGAAAACACTTCCCTTAATTTTGGTAGAATCAAAAAATGGTATAGAAGATGCGAATGATAATTTTATTCTTTACTAAAATTCAAGATCATCACCAGACTTTTGTTTTGTGGAGGTTTTTACTTCCAAACATTATAACTTAACATTATTTATCAAATTAATTTCTTTTGTACACTCTACTGATTTTTGATACAATAGATAGTTTAATTGTGGAGAAGAATTATCACTTTTTGAAACCTTAAAACCAGTAGGACCTGCTTAAATTTACTAATGTTTTTTATTATTTATATTTCAAGCAAGATGCAAACAACTGGTAAAACAAGCTTCATGAACAATGTAGAAGCACGGGGTTGTTACCTCTATAACAATAAAACTGTGGACATATCTAATACCGTTATTTAGGCACATGGACCAATTTGACTTCAAGTGGAGATCTGAGGGCCCTCCGTTCCTATCCCAAGCCGTTACTTAATCAGAATGAGACCCCCCCCCTTCCCTCGAGTGGTGTGAACTCTAAATGGACGTGGTACCGAAAACCATAGATGCATACATATAAGCAACAGCATTAAACTTAAAACAAGTTTGCAAGACTGCACCATAAAAACTATACTAGATCAATTTCTTTAGAATTTAAAACTGAAATAAAAATTAAAAACATTAAAGTCATTGCGATAATATAAAACCTGGTGCATAATCAAAAACCATTATAATATGGAGATTGGAGAATAAAATACAACCGAGGAACAAAGAACAACTAACTAGAGATTAAAAACAATGCACTATTGTAAAAAGCAAAAAGTTGTAATGGATTAGAATACTGTTGATTACAAAAAGAAATCAACATTTCTTTAAAAAATTATATGACTCTTTTTTTTACTTATTTATTACCATTTTTACTTTAATTTTGCTACAATTTGTACAAGCATTTTTTTTTTTTTTGAAATTTCTTACAAAGACAACTTATTTCAAAGTTTTTAGACGAAGGACCATTTAAGTCCTTCATCTGATTAGGCTGATTTTTTTTTTTACTTTGAATGATTCAATAGACAAGAAATAATGAATTATTTTAAACATTTTCAAATCTTAAATTTTTTTCAAAATTACAAAAAATAAAAATCACACCTTTTAAACAATAATCAACCAATCAATTAAAAATTTAAACACTAAAAAATAAGTGACAGACTTTTCTTACTACTTTTAAAATACAAATACCAAATCTAGGAAAACAAACTATAAATTACTAAAGTAACTAAATAAACTTAATGAGCATAAAATACTATAAAAATATTTTTGAAAAAAAAAAATTGAACCGACTTCGGAACTTCACTCAACAAATGCTCTAAAAAGTAAAAAATAATTTTATTCTTTGAACACCATCGATACTACATTTAAACATAAGTTTTTAAGTCGGCGCAAAAAAAGCTAAATAGAATCATTCGAAACTATAAATATAAATTTAAATGAATCCAGGTTCTTTATTCGCATTCGCATTCATTGAAAAATACATATACAAATATTCAGCTCTCAATTTTCAATGATTTCTCTGAAAATGTTGGCAAAATATAGTAAACATCATTTTACCTATAGTTTTTGCGCCGACTTCAAAACTTATGTTTAAATGTAGTATCGATGGTGTTCAAAGAATAAAATTATTTTTTACTTTTTAGAGCATTTGTTGAGTGAAGTTCCAAAGTCGGTTCAATTTTTTTTTTTTCAAAAATATTTTTATTTTATTCTTTTTAGTGTAAATGACCATATGAAATAAGGTAATGTTTCCATTACAAAACTTCACCTAATTTGCTTAAGTAAATGCTTCATAAAATAAACTATGTAAGGAAAAAAAAGAAAGAAAGTATCAACGTGTCTAAAATTTTGAACGATTGACACTAAAAAATAATCCTTGTTATTCTCTGGTATTTATTTGTGTACTAGTTTAATCAAAGGCTAAATATTAACGGCTTTTCAACTAATTTATATTTCAAAACAACACTAGATTCTCGCGGTTCATAAAATTTTACGACGTATTACGTACGTGGCGCTAATGAGTTTCATGTTTGCTTCAGTTAAGCCTTCATTCAAAATTTTCATTATCATTATAATAACTGTTTCATATCAATCACCTTTTGTAACAATGTATTTCATATTTAATCATTTAGGACAAATCGCTTTAAATTTGAGCAAAAATTTGGAGATTTTCCTCACTTTCTTCAGAATTCCTTTATCAAACCTTATGTAAATTAAGACTAATAAAACCTGAAACATTACGAATCAATTAGTACCTGGTACGACTCTCAGTTCGTTGGAGTTCAGGAGAAAAAAGCAGGAGAAAGATAATCGGTTTAAAATTTTCAAAAAGACCATAGAAATGAATTTCATTATGCAATCCAGAGAAGCCTGGCGTTCAAAATGGTCATTATTACGATTACTGTGATCCCAATTTCTTTTTCGAAAGATTTCTGCAGGTTCCCGTTATCGAACCCGGACCACGAGAGGATGGGACCAATCGGAAAGAAAGACCTTTCTAACAAAAAAAGAATTTTTGAAATCGGTCCAGACATCTTCGAGTAATCTTATAACATACAAAAAAAAAAAAAATTCTCCGATGAATTGTATAACCTCCTCCTTTGTTGAAGTCGGTTAAAAATGGACACAGCATGAAGCAAAACATGCGAATTTGTAGTAAATAACTAAAGTTACTTCTTTTCTACACAGATTGATTCAGTTTTGCAAGAGAGAAAAAAGTAGCACTAAGTAACTAAAGAAAAAAACCATACTCAAACTTAAACTGATGGACAAAAAGGACTTAAATGGCCCTTCATCTAAAAACGAGTGGCTTGAAGTAGCTGAATTCTGTAAATAGACAAAATAAAATCGCAAAAAGATTAAAATACCATTACACAAAACCAAACTTTCATCAGCAGTGATGAACAGAGGAATGTTCCAAGGGGTCCTGTGTCAAAAAATGGACAATCCTTGTATCACAACACTCGAATACACCACCAAACATATTCTTTAATATTATTGATTGTCGAGAACAAATACATTTAAAATAAATTATTTCAATAAGACTAATACAACTGCACAGAATACAGTTGTATTTTATGGATAAAGTAATTGTAAATTCTTTAAAATTTTCATTGTCTTGAATAACATTAAATTTTTTTAACTTACTCGGTATTGGCAGAGTACCTAATAAAAATGTAATTAAATACCGAGTACTCGGCATAATGACAGAGTAACGAATCTTTACCAAGTATTTGGTATAACACTACTTTTGACAGAAGGTATTCTTATGCGCAAAGGCACAACTTCTTTAAAAAATTCACCTACAGTGAAAAGATCATCAAGAATATGATTTATTCATAAAAGAAGTTCTAAGAAGAGTAGGGGGCCGTTACTTGAAATGGGACAGCGGAAGGAATTGGACAGAGCAGTATTTAAGCTTAAATAAAGTGCAAAAATTTTTTATTGATTGTGAAGTAGATATAGTACCAAGAATCTAAAACTGTTAATCGTACTAGGCACGTTAGAAATAAGTTTTCACATTTTATTTCGGCAAAAATGCAGAGCTGACCCATTCCTCCTAACTTGACACTGTCAAAAAATTACAGGAACACTTTTACAAACTGCAAACAGAGAGAGCTGTTAAACATAAAACGGATACAAAACTTTTTCTTGGATATCTGGTACATCTCTGGTAAGAACTTAAAATTAAAAGACTCAGTAACTGTATTGTTAATTGTACAAGCACATACAAAATTTATAAAACAGTTGAATTATTTGCAGTTCTCTTTTTAATACTTACTTCTGGCATTAAAACCTTCAAACATGTTGTAGTGATCTTAATTCCATTTTAAGATAGGTTCCATAGCAGTTTGTAGGTGAATTTTATGCTTGGCCTGTTCAACCAAATTCAAATTGATCATTGGGGCTACACAATCATTCTGACACAATCATTGTGAAGCGTTAGGAGCAGTAAAAAGTAAATCATGTGATACCACAAATCAATCAAATAACTGATGCAAAATTAACAAGGGCGTAGCCAGGACTGACGTTAGGGGGGTGCAAGCAGTGGCACCAAAATAAGAGGTCACTGTGACCTCCCAAAAAGTTCTTATCCGATACAAAATGGCTGATGAAATTTTAAAACAGTGAGACAGTATTGCAAGGCTGAACTTCTTTATTTTTTTTCTTTAATTAATTTATTTATTTATTTTCGGGATGCCTTACGTCTCTTTTGGTAGACATAGACAGGTATGCATTCTTGAATTTTATTTATTTATTTTTTAATCATTCAGTAAAGTTCTGAGTTTCATTCGATAAATTAAAAATTTTCTCCTCAAAAACAGGCAAGCTGACTATCATTTTCTGAAAAGTAATCAATACTAGATATAATAACGCAGTTTTATACAGAGTTCCCAAAAATTAGCATAAAAGTCAAATTAATAAAATGGGAGGTCACAGTGACCTCCCTTTGGCTCTGATCTAGGGGGGTGCAGCTGCACCCCCCTAGCTATGCCCTTGAAAATAAATATTTCTTTTCGCTTACGCTGGTGCTAAATTGTCCTACATTGGTAGCTGTAATGCATTTTGATTTTAAATGAGGGGAGGGGGGACACATAATCAAAAATATTAGGTGCAATCAGTATTTCTATTTCTTTCAGTAAAATATGTTTAAGCTTACTCCACACAGACCAGAAAATATTTGAAATGCATATTAGTGTCAATGTAAAAAACTGCAAATCAAAAACAAAATATTTTTCTTTTACAGCAACTACATTTCACAACACTTACCTTTCGCTTTCCTTAGCAGTCAATGCAAATTGACTTTTCAACTAATTTAAAGTTTGACTAAAATTATCAATATGCATTAAAATTCATTATAAATGTCCTTTTTCAATATTTAGGGACTGGTGAGGTTATGTACTACTGTTGAATAATTTTATTTAATTTTTTTTAACCACACATTAAAATTGTGATTTAGAGCCCTGGATTTTATTATCCGCACATAGAATTGGGACTTACTCTTTGTATAGTGACACTTTAATGCATTTTCAAAATTTTAAGTAAAAAATTAGTTTATTTCCTACAGACAAAAAATATTTCAAATCGTTTCAATATGCTTTGCAATAATTTTACATTTTCACAAATTCATACACAAATAACAACATGATATCTGAGAAATTATTCTAATTTGCATTTGCGTGAAGACAATACAAAACGATTTTTTTTCCAACATACAGAATCATTGATGAATTTTATAAGTTCAGAAGGAATATGTTTGAACTAAAAGTATAAACATAATGAATAATGAAAATACCGGCTGGGTTTTAAACGAAGAGTGAAAACTTGTTTTGTTTGAAGCATTAGAAAGCATTTGAAGCGCAGGGAGTTCACAAAAAAATACTGTAAAAAAAAAACTAAATTGTTCTCCCTCATACCGACCCTTAAAAAAAAACATGCCAAGCAAAATAAAAAAGAAACTAAAAAATTTTCTATCGTTGCCAATATAAAGTTAGCAAATTTCTGATGTAAATAATAAAAGTGTTCTTTTCATAGAGTGCGTCTGTAAAAAATTCTGAATAAAATACTTTTGTCACATTATCACCAAATTTGACTCAAAAACTTTTTTACACGCATTGAGATGAATTAAATTCGTACGTAAATGCCTTATTACTGTACGGATTAACATTAGTCAAGAATTTTTTAATTAACTGTAATAACAATTTCGCTGCAACCGTAAATAATGCTCTTGTTTACGTTTTTGTTTTTATTTTTGTGTTCATCTATGGAAATATGTTAAACAATGAAATAAGGAAAGTTTTCAAGTGCCGAAAATGTCGACACTTTCTATTTTTCGACAATCACATGTCCAACTCTCACAGTGAGCCACTGTTTGCGAATGGGAGCAAAAATGAGACATGTAATGAAGTATCAAATGTGTGGTACTTGAAGGAAGAAACTGTACCAGAGTGGCTCAAAAATCAGCTGGACGACGGTAACTGGACTAAAGGAAAATTGTTTTGCCCCACTTGTCAATGCAGAATCGGGTCATTTGATTTTGTCAGCGGCTCTAAGTGCAGCTGTGAATCCCACGTTCTGCCGTCTGTTCACGTTGTTTCGAGTAAACTGGATTGCGAACATAAAGTGCGTCTTCAATCTGTTTAGGACATGCAACTTGAGCCACCGTCATTTGTTATGCTTCGAAACAAAGAATTGTGACCATTTTTATGCAGGCCTTTTGTTCTCTACTTTCTTGTTAGAAATATTCATTTATTTGACGGTTTTACTGACAAAATGTAAATAAAGTATATTTCATCCTTCTATATTTTTTAATCATAGAAACCAAAACATTTTCAATTTCCTTTTCAAAATTGGTTTGGAATGTAACAGAGACGCCGTTCTGTTATTTTTTTGATATATTTTTCATTCATCAAGATTTTCAATTTTATGCTCAAGATTTTCGATTCATCAGTTGCATGCACCAATAAATTTTAGAAGTTGTATAGTCATTCATCTTCTCGCTAATAAATTTTTACTGTGACTACGCTTTATAAATACTAAAATTAATTAATAGAAATTAGTTTAACTTGTGTAGAGTGCATAAAGTTTGATTGATATTACGACCATAATCATGATGAAAAGGGCTTCATTATTTTCTATCATTCAACTCCCTTTTTGATAAAAAGCTTAAAAGCACTTGAAATTTATCGAATTATAAAAGCTTCAAGTATAAATTGCTAAATATGTAGTAAATTTTCTAATATAAACACAACCATCTCAAACTAGTATTCTGTTGACTTCTGTAATCCTAAATTTTATTTTCCTACTTATTTTTCAAATGCTAAAATTTGATGCAATCATCTATTGAATAGTAAAAGAGAAATTTTATTCTAACTGCTGTGTACTTATTTTCATTTATCTAAAAAAGGTCTATAACTTTTTATGTGTTTTTTATTTATTTTTCTTTTATCTGCTTTTTGATTGAAAAAAGTATTTAAAACCAGTGGTAGAAATAAGAATTTAAATGTAGGCATCATAATGACACTTAGTATAAGTTTTTAGTCATCGAAACGAATAATCAAGGTGCCATTTTTTATGAATCAAATATTTAAGAAGTATATTAAACATACTGCGAATATGCAATGCATAGGAATAAAACAATAAAAGAAAATGAATTTTTAAAGGCAAAATTGTATTTGAAAATAACTTCTGCAAATTTGTCTTTGGGATCAGTTATGGGACCGAACATAAATAAGTCAGGAAAGAAACTGTAGGCATTAAATTAGGCACCTTAGGTTAGAAATCTAGGCATCAACTCAAATTTTTTTGTCCCAAAATGCGACTAGCGACCACTTATATCTGATACTGTTTAAAACCTTATACATAGCATATGTGATAGTTTTTTCCCCCTTCGCTTCCTCCCTCCAGGATTTTGATTTTTTTTTTTAATTTTTGTCATTTTTACTTTTATTTATTTAATGCTTAGCCTTTCAAAAAAGGCTGACAAGATTAAGTCAAATCGATATTTACAGCAGAGTATTCTTTAAAAATTGTAGATAAATAAATAAAAAAATTTTTATGCAAATTAAAATATTTTTAAATGACAGTTTTATTTTAACTTTTAGAAACCGGGCGGTACACATGCTGTACCACAAGTCTTTTTTTTTTTAGAGGATGGGGTTGAGATTTTCACTCGAACTCTTTGGAGCCGGGGATTTTTTTAAGGTTTCATACGTCTGGTACGACAGTTTATGCCTTCTCTTTTCAATGGAAAAGAAATCTGTGGTTCAACTGTTGTACTACGTGGGTCGAAAGAAAAATTTCTATATAAACAGCGCGGCTCCAAAAGGTTAAATTTCTTTCAGTTTAAAAGATTTCTTGGGCAAACTCAACTGTATCATTTTAATCTAAGATTAAAATTGTGTCTTTGTTTGTTGTTACCCCCCGCTCTTTAAAAAAAGATAACTAGTAGAAGTAAATGTGTAACTTTGCAGAAACAAATAATGAAAAACCCAGCATTTTGCAACATAAATTTCAATATATTAATGCAAGCAAATGCTTTGAGGTTATAAAAAATACACAAGACATGCACAAGAGTCCAAAGGCTACAGGCTAAAGTGTACCTGCTAGTAAAGAGAACTCCCAAAATGAAGGCAAAATCATTCTTAAATCTTCCCCGTGAAACTTCAATGGGGTTTTCTGCATCATGGAGATCTTCCCCTCTCATGGAGACTGCTGATTTTTTATACAAATACAAATCTGAAGACCAGCAACAGGCTCTGGGCCCAGCTAGGCTGGTCCTGGTCAATTTATAATCCCGAATAAAGATTAATGCCCTTTTTAAAGCTATCAACTTCCTTGCTCATTTTACAACTTCTTCTGGTGAGATATTCCAAGTACCCACAACCCTACTAAAATAGTAATTTTTCCTTCTTTCCTGGCTTGCTTGAGATTTGAATAGCTCAAAACAATGTCCCCTTGTCCTGATTTCCATACAAAACTTTAACCGGGAACTTCTTTCATTTTGATAAATTTAAACAACTGAATCATGTCCCCTCTGCCTCTCCTTTGCATATGAACCTACTATACATATGAAGCATTCTAAGCTTGGAATCATACTCTAAAATAATGCTGAAAATAATCTAAGCTGACTGTTTAAAGGCCTGAAAATCAATACTAGATCTTTTTAAGCAGAAATTTTAGAGTAGTTTATAATACCCTCAATCAAAATAATGGCATTAATTTAACTTAAATTCCTGTCGGACTAAGAATAATTCTTCCTTAAAATCTTCTTTTAAAGGTTGGACACCAGTTCTGAGCCATTGTTAGTTTTAATCAGTATCTCAAAATCTTCATTACAAAAAAGACAGCAGCTCCAAATAGTCCTCTGAAAATATGGTCTAGTCCCTAAAAAAAGCTTGAAAAGATTAGTAGCATTTCATAAAAATAATAAACCAGCATTAGTCTGCAAATAAATGACACTTAATAACTGAGAAAATATGTAAGCAATGCTTCTCAACATTCCCGCCATTTCGAATTTTTCCAGGAAGAGAAGGCAAATTGACAGAATTTCTTTTTCTTTTTTTTTTTTTTTTTTTAAATTATTTTATCTATCGAACGATATTTAAAACTGATCGTTGCTGCTTAGAAACAGGATATAACAATCGTTCTCGGAGAAAAAACATAGTTCCTCGGCTCGAGCATGCGAAGAATATTGTTCAGTTGACAGCCAGACAGAAACAATTTACAATGTTAATTGTATTGCACAAATTCATGGTGACCTCAAAACAGTGGCAGATCCACAAGGAGATTCCCCCATCCACTCTCCCGAAAAAAAAAAAAAAAACTCGGACCTTGTCGGGAGAAGACCACTGATCCACCCCTTCTTCCCCCACACCAAACATTGCAAAAGAAATCGACTACAATTGCGTTTTTTGAGATTTTTATTCCAAAACATTTTTCAAGGAAAGAGTCCCCAAACGTGTTCTCCACCATGTCATCAAAAATGATCTTCAGAAACAACTAATCGATATAATTCCTACAATGGCATTTTTAAGTCTCAAGTTCAAGCAAAATTTCTAATTGAAGAACACAACCTCTCCCCTCTTTTATATCACAAAAATTTCGGTTTTGGGAACTTCAATATCGACATATTTCCGGGAGAGTGTTTGGAACCTCATGCCTTCGCTTAATGTCATTAAAGAGTCTACTGTTGCGTTTTTAGGATTTCAATTCCGAAAATTTTCTGAATGCGAGCCCCCAACCCCTACTTTTCTACCCTACTACCTTAGCATCATTGACGATTGTCTAAAATTGCCTTTTTGCAGCTTAAATATCAAGAAGCTGAAGAAGAACTCTACCCCTTCTCTTAACGCTTCCTAAGAGAACCAAAAAATTGTACTTTTAAAAGGCTCCAGCTCCAATTTTGAAAACTTTCCGGTGGAAAGCTCTGGACCCCGTTCCACGTCCAAATATCACAAAAAACACCATCTCTCCCCCCTCCCCTTTAGCAACCTCAGGGGGGGTCATGACCCCCATTGCCTCCTCTGGATCCGCGTCGCCCTATGGCAGGTCACCAGTGGTGGATTCCTAAGTTTGGGGTTCCGTCGCATTCGCAATGCATTTTTGGGGCCCCTTGGAGATGAACAGAATCATAAGAAAAACATTTTTCGTTTTTCTTTTTGATCGCCGACGTCGTGGGGCCCCTCGCAATTGCGACAGTTACAACATGGGAAATTCGCCACTTGAGGTCGTTGGGGGGGGGGGGGGGGACTCACTGCGACCTTCCTAAAAATTTCCTTATTCTGCAAATCGTGTCGAGGTAAATTTTGAAACAGCATTTGAAAAAAAAAATTGCATTTTCTAATGCTTTTTTAATTACAAAACTGCATTAAAAAAACTTTTACTGCTTCAATTTCTCTCCCCATTAGTATCTATGCGTGTGTGCTCCTATTTATCATTCGGCAAATGATGCGAAGTTTCATTTGGCAAATGAAAAAAAAAAAAAAATTCCCCTTCCAAAAAATTGAGGCTCGGGGCGCCTCTGGGTTTTTGATCCCTCTATGAAGGTAAGCGCGGATCCAGGGGGAGGGGGGGTCATGCCATTCCCCTCTTAAGCGACCAAAAATAGTAAAAAACTATTTTTTGAGTCTAATATTACGAAAAAGTGGCCAAACAACCCCATTTTCGCATAAAAATTGCCTTTTGATCCCCCCTTCTTTCCGAAAATGACCCCCTCCTTAATAACAAGCTGGATCCGCCCTTGTATGAAGGATGGTTGGAGAGAGATTTGTTCTTTCATTGAAATGAAATAACTAATGGATAAAAAGTAGAGAAAAGTGCTTTCACAAAAACTTTAAAATGAAGACTTGAACGGAGGAAAGCTTTAACACTCTGTATTGTTTGAAAAGTTTCGAAAAATTCAACTGTTGATTAAATTCAGCGTTGAAACTTTTTTTAGTTTAACCTTATTGACAAATTAACTTATAATGAATATTGGGTCATTCCATGTCAAGTGATCCAACGTTTTTTACCTTACATTTTTGTATTTCTTTCTTTTTTGGCTCATCAATTGTACCCCTTGAGGTAATCAAAAGTCTCAATTTTTAGATTTTTATCTCTATTATTTTTTCATTTATGAGACTTTGAACTTTGGAAAAACCCTCGTTTTTCCATGGATAAAGGAACATAATAGGGACCATAACTCGGCACCAAATATAGATAGAACGATTTGGTAAATGGCATTTTAAAGTACGTTAGTTGCCGCTTAATCTGATATGCAACATGACTAATTTGACAAAAATTTTCTTTTTCAAAAAATGAAATTTAAATTTCAAATTTAAATTTCTCGAAAAACATATAATGAATTTTTTTGAAAAAATTCTCAAAAATTCTTGTGTATTTTATCTATGTTTGTACAAATTTTTAGATTGGGATCTCAATGGGATCATATTTTTTTGAATTTTTGAATAAAACTGTATAGGAAAAAAAATGATATTTTTTAGATTCTATTTATTTAAATACTAAGTTCTCTTGCTTGTGATGGTCTAAAAAGTAGTAAACAAACATGAATATGTTTAAAGTGAGCTGGCATGAGCTTGTAGATTTGTCAGGTTCACCCCCTCCCCCCTTCCTCCCCCGCACAACCACTCTTTTTTAATTCAAAACTGTTCAAAATGTTTAAAAAAAAAAACCCTTTGATACAAAATGAATAGTAAACTTATTTAAAGTTGGTAAATGGGTTTCCTTATAACTAGACGAAGTATCCCCCTCCTCCATCCAAATATACTATTAACGCTGTACTATTATGACGTCTAACCTGGGGATTGAATTGACTATTATTTTTATTCTAGGTAAGTGAGCTAGCATTAACTTGTAGATTGGTCAGCTCCCCCTCCCATCTTTCCTGACCCAACCATTTTTCCCCCAAACTGTTTAAAATTCTAAAAAAAAACCCTCTTTGCAACAAAATGAACAGTAAACTTATTTAAAGTTGGTAAATGGGCTTCCTTATAACAAGGCAAATATACCATTAACGCTATACTAATATGACGTCTCACCTGGGGATTGATTTGAGGATTATTTTCACCCTAGGTATATATTGTTTTTCAGACGAAGTGTTTCTTTTTCAATCCGACCTTCACAAAGTGTACTTCCATTCAATATCTGAATTTAAACTTATGATTCATTTCATCCCCTCCCCCAGCACCAATCTTCAATTTTGAAGGGAGGAAATAAATGGGTCGCCCCAAGATCATAGCAAACAGCAAAATAGCACTGTTTCCCCTTGTTCTCATAATGTTTTCCCATTATTTTCACACAAAACTGAAAAGAAATCAAAGTATCAGGTTATATGTCAGTCCCCATCACTGCCTTTCCTTTCTCTTATTGGACAAAGCTCATGAGCTAATAGGAAAGAGTAACAAACAGAACAAAATGAAACACTACCAGACATCAGTAGATACTAAGGCTTTGAAATAGGGTTAGGCGGGATGATAAAAAAATAAAAGTTTGGAGTGGGAAGGTAGGGTAAGGGGGGAGCAATCTGTAAAGAAGTTAAACAACATGAGAGGTTGTGATCAAAAAAGCAGTGTTTGTTGTATATAGATATATCTTGATGCATTACTTTCCTTTACAACAAAATGAAAAAGAACACAAACAATTTAAAAAATTAAATAACAGCTGCACACTAGATAATGTGGAAAGATAGTTATGGGGACACAGACATATGATCTGATATTGCGATTTATTTTCAGTTTTGTGAGAAAAGAATAGAAAAAACGATGAGAACAAGGAGAAACAGTGCTATTTTGCTGTTTGCTATGATCTTGGGGCGACCCATTTATTTCCTCCCTTCAAAATTAAAGATTGGTGCTGGAGTAGAAGATGAAATGAATCATAAAGTTAAATTTCAGATATTAAATGGAAGTACAGTTTGAAGTTCGGATCGAAAAAGAAACACTTCGTCTGAAAAATATACGTATATACCTAGAGTGAAAATAATCCTCAATTCAATCCCCAGATGAGATGTCATATTAGTATAGTGTGAATGGTATATTTGGGTGGGGAGGGGGATACTTCGTCTAGTTATAAGGAAACCCATTTATCAACTTTAAATAAGTTTACTATTCATTTTGTATCAAAGAGTTTTTGTTTTTTTTTAAAACATTTTGAACAGTTTTGAATTAAAAAAAAGTGGTTGTGCAGGGAAGGAAGGGGGGAGGGGGGTGAACCTGACAAATCTATAAGCTCATGCCAGCTCACTTTAAACATATTCATGTTTGTTTACTACTTTTTAGACCATCACAAGCAAGATAACTTAGTATTTAAATAAATAGAATCTAAAAAATATCATTTTTTTCCTATACAGTTTTATTCAAAAATTCAAAAAAATATGATCCCATTGAGATCCCAATCTAAAAATTTGTACAAACATAGATAAAATACACAAGAATTTTTGAGAATTTTTTCAAAAAAATTCATTATATGTTTTTTGAGAAATTTAAATTTGAAATTTAAATTTCATTTTTTGAAGAAGAAAATTTTTGTCAAATTAGTCATGTTGCATATCAGATTAAGCGACAACTAACGTACTTTAAAATGCCATTTACCAAATCGTTCTATCTATATTTGGTGCCGAGTTATGGTCCCTTTTATGTTCCCTTATTTATGGAAAAACGAAGGTTTTTCCAAAGTTCAAAGTCTCATAAATGAAAAAATAATAGAGATAAAAATCTAAAAATTGAGACTTTTGATTACCTCAAGGGGTACAATTGATGAGCCAAAAAAGAAAAAAATCCAAAAATGTAAGGTAAAATTTTTCTCAGATTTTGGATCACTTGACGTGGAATGACCCTATTATTCATTTTCATTTTTGAAAATGATAACTGGAAAATTTCTCAAAAACTGACAGGACAGTGAGAGAACAAATAATGCTTTTTAAAAAAGTTATTTCCTTTCAACGACATAAAAATTAAAGGAGAAAATAGGGTAGACCGACCAGTGATTGAACACTTCCAGTGAATGAACACCTCGTATTTTTCATGAAAAAATAAGGTTTTGAAACATTTCTCTTAGATGAATCAGAAGAAGTAACAAACACTGCACATTTACTGAAAGAAAATGGGTTTATCTGTGCTTTGGGTCCCTTTTCTCGCCAAACACGAATTTCGGTTTTGTCGCCATAGAAACGCCATTTTTGCGTAATGTCTCTCGGAGCTTTCAACTCCGCGAGACAACCATTGAACTACTGTCTAATCTTTTTTCGTAAAACCTTCCTCACATTTGCGCATGCCTGAGGTCTCTTTGGATTTCCTCAAAATAGGGGGGAAATGCGAAGTAACATTCAACAGGAAGTAAGAAGCGAAAGCACCGGCAAGTGCGTCTCCTTATCCTATCACCCCTTTTTTAAATGGAAGCGATCGTGACTGCCAGGCGCGCAATACGCAGGCAGACAGTACCTTTAGTTCCAGTGGAGACAACAAGGAAAAACGCGCCAGTTGGCGACATTTTGAAAATGCGCCAAGCAGGGACCTAAAGGGCATTTTCACCAGAAAATGACTAGAAAATGTTGCATTTGTCCACTGGTAGGGGTGTTCACTCACTGGGTTTGGGCACTTTTTCTCCTTTCAACCCCCCATGAAACCGGAGTGTTCATTCCCTGGTCGGTATAATCAATATTTTGCGGAAAAGCAGAACTAAAATTGGTGATTATGGACAACTATTTTATCAGCTTTAGATTTTGACTTTTAAATTCACAATAGAAAAAAGGAAAAAAAATGAATAAAATATAAATATTTTTTTAAAAGATAAAATTCGATAGAATTGCAGATAAATTTGTTTTCTTTTGAAGAATAGCAAATCTTATTGTTTTGTATTTCCATTCTGTTTGCTTTTATCAAACTTAATGCCTGTATTTATTTTGAGTTGCTCATGGTCGTTGAAGAAAGTTTGAAGTATCTTCCATGAAAATACAAGTGCTGTATGAACACGAGCCATTTTTTTTTTTCAAAATATTTATCACAAGGACAATTATTATCACTTCATGTCCTTGACATCCTTTACCTCTAATTCTCGAAGATAAACGTTAACATAGTATAGTTTTTCGTATTTTATAACTCATGGAAAAGAATATTGAAACAGCTGATACGGTTAAACGTTCAGCTGGCCTTTGCACGATGGTCTGGCGATTGTGCTTTATATAGGTTGCCATAGAATATTCAAGTCAAGATAAAAAGTATTTATCTCGTTTTAAAGTTATTATTTTCTGGGTTTGTTTATTTTAACCTTCCTAAGCTTTGAATTCTTCAATAGTGATAATAACTTCTTAACCTTGCAGATAAATTAGCTTAATGTAATCAAATCTTAAAGTACTCATATGGACTAGGGTCAGTTGAGTCAAGGTGTCTCCAAGTCAATTGTATGTCCCCCCCCCCCCCCCAAGTGCTTTTCAAGACACGGTTGCATGCACAAGTTTGAAAGCATAGAACAATGTAGAAGTGATAAATTTTCAGCTTTTATTTTATTTATTTTTTTATGAAAACTGCTGTCACGTGCAAAACAAGTCTCTTTCTTGTAAAAGAGCTCTGTATTCCCACCCTTTATGAAACGAATCCAAGGTCTATCACATTACATTAGTACAATATGCGTTGGGGAGAAATGAAACAGTAAAATATTTTCCGTTTCATTTCATTTCACCCCAGACCCAGAGATCCCCGTGACTAAATATTTTCCGTTTGCAGACCTATATAGCAATATTTTAACAAAGTTCCTAGACATAACTTGATTCCAGTCAAAAAATAAATAACCCTGAAGACAATGGCGCACCAACAGGGGGGGGGGGGGCTTAAGCCCCTCCCAGAAGTATCAAGATGTTTCTTCCCTTGATTGAACCAAACTCCTTGAAATACGTTTTTTTTTTTTTTTTTTTTGGACTTGATTTTTGGAAATTTGCCAAGACGACATTTAATTTCACCAAAAACGACTGCAGTTTTTTCTTTAGGACTTCAAATTCGAAAACTTTCCGAAGGAGGGCACTTAGCCCCTTTCAGAAAACAATACTGGGTGCGCCACTGCCGGAAGTTCAGCGTAAAATAATTTAGTCATTTTCAAAATTTGATATACATATTCTAATATTTCGGGGTTTAACAAAAATATTTTTTGCAATAAGAAAATAATGAAATTCTTGTAATTACTATTTTAAGTATGAATTGAGATCACCTGACGTCCAGTGCAGTACCTTTTTAGTTCATATTAGGCAGGGTTTTTCTAAAAATGTTCAATGCAATTTGCCAAGGGCACGCGTGGTAAAAGGGAAGGGGCAAAGTGAAATAGTTCATTCCCGCTTACGAAATCATTCATTTATTAAACCACTAGCTTATTTCTTCGTTTATTTATTCATTTACATTCCTTTCCTTTTATTCACTTATTTATTCATTCATTTACTTATTTTCTTATTTATTTTTCATTGTTTCATTATGAATGCATTTATTTGTTTATTATGCAATCATTTTATGAAAAATATTTTAGTAATCAAATAAAAATATTTCCTTGAAAAAAAGATTATTTTTCACTTTACCCCATGTTTTTTTAGGTGCATACTTTCCACTTTTTTTAAAAGATATAAAATAACTGCTAAAAATAAAAAACAACATTTCAAGGGAGGTTGTATCACAAAGTGCATTATTCCTTCTTCATGTACAGTAATTTTCAAAGCAAATTTTCAATTTGTTCATTTTGAAACAGGTGAGTTACCTTTTACTTTGCCCCACATCCCCCTACATATTTTCTAGAGAAAAACAAAAAATACTTTCAGAAGCGTGCAAAGAGTGCACCCGCTCAGGGGTGCCCATCCCCTCTAAGCGCCCCCTCAATGGCGCAAATTCCCCCCCCCCTCCCCCAAACCAAATCACAACCCTCTTGTGCTGTTTATTTTTAATTTTACCCCTCTTTTTTATTTTATTTATTTTTTTAATAGTATTTATTTACTTCTTAAAATATTATTTATTTACTTTTTAAAATATTATTTTTTCATTTTTTAAAACTATAACCATTCTTTTTCTTTATATTATTATTTTTTTAAAAGTTCGAGTTATGCGCAGAATGGAATTGCTTTTTTTCCCTTCCAGACATTCCAAGCACACACACACGTACATTTAAATTAAATAAATAATAAAGAAGAAAGAGAAATAATTTAAATTAAAAAAAAAAGAATTTTTGTTTAAAAAATGTAAATAATTTAAATTAAAAAATAAATTAATAAATAATTTAAACAAAAAATTAATTAGTTTAAAAAAATCCCCCCCAAAAACTTTGATGGCGCAACTTGCGCCATAATCTCCCTGTGGGTACCCCTGCACCCGCTGGTCAACGGACCGATGGGACAGACCGCCCTGAACGTACAAGTTGCTGCATAGTAATAAAGTTTGTGATGATTGCTTTATATATTATGGTACATACAACTTTTTTAATTTTGCGATTTTTCTTTTTTTGTATCACATTTAGTATGAAAAGAATATTTGAAAACTGATATTGAAACATTTTTGACCTATTTTTACAGTGATAACTTTCAAAACTGTGGAGTAATCAATTACAGAGTACAGATATGTAAAAAATAAAATAAAATAAAATAAAATAAAAAAGAGTACCTTTAAAAAAATAAAAAAAAAAGTTTCAAAACCTGACTGCAATCTTTGAGTGAGTGCGAAAATTTTAATTTCACGAAGCAATTCCCCTTTTTTGTTGACCCTTCCAAACCCGATATTGAAATTAACTCCCTTGCGCCACATCACATGCACCCCTGTGTGCTATTTTTGAGGAGGTGCACATTTTTGCTCAGATTTTCATTAATTTCTGCTCCGTTTCTTTCTTTCTGTTTGAGTAACTCTTTGCTCTGCTCCGCAATAATGATTCACGATTTCTTTTCGGATCGTTGAGCAATCCCTGTAATCTGCCATGTTTGTTTCAAAAAGAAGATCGAACACAAATAGCGAGCGGTATTTTTAGAATTTTAGAACACGTTTCCAGACGGAAGTTACTTGTGATGCGGCACTTGTCCAAAGCGCAGTATTACCTACTCGTTACCGAACGCCAACGAAAACAGACACCCAGCAGCATTTTCTTTCCGATATTATTTGCAGTTCCATCTTCCATGTACAAGCGCCCCGAAATAATTTTTTTACAGGGGAAATTCTTTTCAATGAACTGAATATGAAACGCGAAATTTTTATAACATAAAGAATCATTTCCAAAACGGTTTTTTTTTTTTTTTTTCAGGCAAATTTTGCCACCAAATTTGGCGAATTGTCAGGCGAAATATGCCGAATAAAGAAATTGTGTGGGAGGTCAGTGACCTCCTTTGACCTAACATCGAACATCGAACTGAAATTAGTGAGGGGGACAATAAGCATAAACAGGGCCGTGCTTAGGGGGTGGCAAACTGTGCGACCGCACAGGGCCGCTAAAATATTTTGAAATTTTGGGGCCGCTAAAATATTACAAAAGAAAAAATATTTGTGTGCACGTGGAGAAGAAAACTTTGAAAAAAAAAAAAAAACACTTTTTCCTTCAAACTATTTTTTTAAACTTTCAAAATATCTAAAATACAAACCGCTTTTGGCGGTGTGGCCAATTCTTCAATTAGTTTCTCTGACAGAGGCAAACTTGTCTTTTGGAATAATTCAGCAAATATAAATCTTATTTTCTACTTCTACTCAGCGATGGGACATTCTAAAGCGGTATGTTAAAAATGTTACTATTGAGCCTTTATCTAACACAAGATGAGAATGCCGAATAGAAAGTATCAAAGATATTAGATTTCAAATTGGCGGATATTTATGACAAATTAGTTGAAATATCGGAAATTGCAATGGGGTTAAAATGCAAAACTGAGTTTCAAATTTCTCACTTCTTTATGTATATGGTACGAATTGCTTGTTCAAATTAATTTCGTTAGGAAAGCAAAGCAAAATTCTACTATAAACTTAAATACTGCTGTTCAGTTAATAGAGAAAACGCTTATTTTTTTAGAAAAGTTGAAAAACACTGACTTTGAAATTCTCAAGAGCGGATCTAAAAATTTCTCAAGAGAGGGGAGATTTTTTTTTCTTACCCTTTACTTACATACCGTGGTTTAGATCTCTTGATTACAAAATTTCAGTCTTTTAATTCCGAAACATTTAAACCCCTGAATTATAGCCTCTCTTAATATCATCGAAGTCATCAAAAATTACGGTTTTTGTATTTCACTTCTAAACTTCAATACCGAAAAATTGTGGGGAGAGAATTCTCCGGGTTGTGTCCCCTAACTTCTGTCCTCCCTGACTTGAATCTTCTCTTCCCCTAATATCATCGAAGTCATTTAAAATTGCGTTTTTTTTTTTTCCTTACCGAAAAATTGTGGGGAGAGAACTTTCGGGTTTGTGTCCCCCAACTTCTTCCCTCCTGGCATCATCAGAGATCGTCTATTTTTTTTTTTTTTTGAATTAAAATTTAAAAAATATTTCGGGGAAGACGGAAGAGTCCAGAACAACATTTCTGTCCCAAATGTCATCAAAGACGAACTGCAACCCCCCCCCCCTTTTTTTGTATTTAATTTCGAAACATTTCCGGATAGAGGAGCCCTCATCCCAACGAAAAAATATTCGAAGATTGCTTAAGATTCTATATTTTAAGATTAAATATCGTAAAAGTGCCGACGTAGAGCCCCCTCAAGGAAGGGATCGTCATTCATTTGTATCCGTCTTAAAATTCTGAAATTGCAGCGAAAGATTTAGCTCTCTATCATTGAAAATGAATGCTAATGAAATTTCTTCTCCTCCTGTTAACAATCTTATCGCAGAAAGAGTGTTAACAAACAATTTTCTTACGAGTCAATCTTTTATGTACACCAAGGAGCGTTTTCAAAAAAAAAAAACTTCAACAAGAAATTTGGATTTCTTTGCAATACTCTAGCATTAAAAACTTTGGAAGAGCATGATTTAATAACTAATTGCAATAACTTGGTGTTAGAATTAGACGATATGAATGGAACCGATTAATACACAGTCTTAAAAGTTTTTATAAATTTCATTCCAGAGAAACTTTAATTTCAACCACTTAAATATTTGTTTGAAAACAGTTTCCAAAATGTTTTACTAAATGTTGTTATTGATTAACGAATTTTCTAACTATTTCAGCTACAGTTGTCTCGGCAGAACCTTCATTCTCAAAGCTAAAATAAATTAAAAAACGTATTTAAGATCTATTATGACTAATGCTCTAGCACTAATATCGATTGAAAATGATTTTTGTATTTCTTTAGATTTTTCAAACTTAATTGATGAATTTGCTGCTCAAAAAGCTAGAAAAATTATTCCTCATTAAATCGCTTATTTATTTTATTTATCTCTCTATTTATTAATCTCTAGATTTTTCTTTTTTCCAAAAAAATGTTTGTTTTTGGTAAATTTTGGTTGTGTCTGTGTCTTTTCTTTCTTTCTTCCTTTTTATTTTTAATTCATATAATATAGCAATTTTATAGTAAATTGTCAAAATAATTTCCGGTTTTTATGTGTTGGGATTGGTGCATGTTGCGGTGTGTAATAATTTAAATGTATTATGTTTTATGAGAGGGGGGAAATAAAAAAATAAAAAAATGTTTATTTCCTGACTATTAAAACAAATTTCGCACAGGGCCGCTAAAACTCTAAGCACGCCCCTGAGCATAAACTAAGACTGGGAACAGTAGCGTGTATTGACTTTGGTTCCCCCCCCCCCCCCAAGCTTCGACAAACCAAGAACAAGATTTATTTGAAAATTTTAAAATCGTAATTTGAAGGAAAGGGCAGAACTTAGCAAAGCAAGATAGAGATATCTCAGCGATAATGCGGTTTTACTCCTTGTCATTCATTTATCCCTGGTTTTGCTATTTCTTCACCTTTCTTTGTTTTAATAGGTTGTATAAATTTGTTAATTCTGTCAGATGCGCTAGGCTTGAATTGAAATGGGTTTTCGTACATAACACCTCTGCGGTGCGGGGGGAGGGTGGACGAGATTTGAGCGCGATATTATGATTAAACTTACGAAAAAAGACATATGTCCCAAAGATGAACACAAAATTGTTCGCTTTTGTCCCCCTTTTTTTTCGTGTTTATTTCTTTTCAAGTCTATTTTTTGAATTTTATCGGCTTTTGCCTTTTAGATATTTTGTACATCAGGTTTAGCTTTTGGCTTCTCCTTCAATTCAATTAACATTGCTTAAAGTGCAATATTTTTTCATCCTCAAAAGGATTTGACACTTTTGTCCTTAGAGCGTTCAGCAGTTCTCTTCAAAGTGTAGATGATTTTTTTAGTAATAGTAATACGCATTTAATTTAGGTTAAGTTTTTAAATTTTCCTGTGTGTAAAAGAGTGTGAAAGTGCGAAATGCAAAGGAATAGCAATCAGAATTATTGCGTTTTTATGTGAGTGGGAGTGATTTTATTGCTTTTGGAAAAATTTGCATTGAATAAGCAACCATTCACAACACCCCCCCCCCACCCCCTTGAAAAAAATCAAAATGATAGGCCTGATATAGATTTTTTTTCTTTTTTGCCGCACAATGAAATTAACGCCATTTTTAAAGTAAATCTAGCAACCAATTTTGGCGATATCGCTTGCTCATTCATTTTGGCATTCTCCTCGTTTCTAGAAGAAAAGTTCTCGACCTGGGAGTTGGCGACCTCCTCCATGTAATCGTAGAAAGAAGTAAACAAAACAAAAGAACTCTCTTTCAAAACACGTACATCGCGCGAAACCGCCGAAACCGTTCCAGACCTATCAATCAGTCGGGCGAAGAGGGGGACATTTACAAATGACGGAAAGCGTCGTTAGCAGACGCATACATAGACTTATTAGGTGGCGCCTCGCTGCAAGATTTGTAAGTGCCAACTGCGGATCCAGCTTCTGGGTAAGGAAGAGGTCATTTAGAAAGAGGGAGTCATGAGTCATTTTTTTACATAAAAAGAGGGTGGAAGACAAAATTTTCGAAATTTAAGTCCCCAAAACGCTGTTTTAGGTTACCTTCCTTCCCTTAAGGGGGGTGGGGGTCATGACCCCCATGAAACCCCCTCTGGATCAGCGCCTGGTAAGTGCGCCTCCCCTCCCTCCACCAGAAGAAAATTATATTTAACTGCAAAAAAAAAAAAAAATCAGTGTAACTCATCAGTGCAATTTTTCTGGATCGTGCGCCTCTTCAAATCGTTCGCCCCTCGCCCCGGCTCAGCGGGGGTGCTATCAGGAAAAGTGCCAATTTGACCATGGAAATTTTCAATTTTTAAAGATACTCAGAAAATAAAATTAATAGGGCATTTCAAATTCTCATTAGTAACAATTTTTTTTTAAATTAGGGGCATGGTCAAGGTAAACATTTACCCCCATTTTAGGGGTGGGGGTGTCTTTGAGCGTTACCGACATGATGAGAATGCTACCGATCTAACAAATATTGCAGATTTCACTCTTAGTGTACAAAAGTAAACACATTCACTACCTTTTATGTTTAAAAAGAAAATAATAATTACTTAAAATATAAAAACACTTGCACAGCCTAAACGCTTTTTTGTTTCACAAATAAAATTAGACTAATTAAAAGTTAGTTAAAGTTTAAATTAGTGCGACAAAGTTTTTTTCAAACAGATAAATAGGTAAATAGTTAAAAAATCAAAATAAAATAAAATTCTTAACACAATTTTAAGAAACGAAATTAATTCAAGACAGTCAGAGTTTGGCGGGGGAAGGAGATTTGCACTAAACTGTTCGTAAGTTTTCCATTTTTTAACAAAATTACATTTTTGGGTGCAGTATGAACGAAGGTCTGAATATTGATGTAAAAGAAAAGAGGGTAAAAAATGGCAATAATTTTGATTGAAAACTCAAATTTTGCGAAAAAATTATTATTTTTGAAACATTTAAAAAACCAATAAATAAACTGCTTCCGATAATGGAAAATTTCGCAGGAAAAGCGATGCACTTGAAATTATTTTTGTTCTTTAAAACTCAACTCACAACACGAAGAAAGAATTGCGAAAAAACATCGGTAGCGCACGTATCAGTTTCGTAACAAATATCTTCTACTTCGGCTCTGCCGACATGACAAATTTCCCGTAATATGATAGCTGAACATCCCTAATTAAAGATTCGAAAATAAAAACACCTAATTATGTCCATGGCAATAGGTTTCTTTTCCATTATGCAAAAATAGATTGAAAAATTAATTTATTTTGTGTCTTAAATTCCGCTGCCGACATGACACTTCATTTAGTAGAAACAAAAAAGTCAAGATAGAAAAAATCTTACCTGTTACTCAATGCAGCCGAAGTGAAAATTTTCTATCGGAACTGAAACATCACTTATTAGAGCTTCACCCAGGATAATTTTTTGGCGCCAAAAAATGTTTGGTTTAGATTTTATCATTCGGGAAGTTGGCTCACTGCTCATGTTATGAAAACTTGTGACAAGCAGAAATTGCTTTTTTTTATCGATCTAAATTCATTTTATCCTTAACACAAGAGTTATTTTAGTAATCGTCATATATGAACATAAAACACGTTATTTCCTTTTGCATTTGTTTCTGCTGCGATGTTTTATAATCCACAGGATTTTTTTGAACTTTGCAATTCGAATGTGTGACGCGCTGCCGACATGACATTGAGGCAATAAAAAGAGTTCTATTGTCACAAATTGAAGTAAAACCTGAAAATTTTGTCCTGGATTGTATGTGCGACGCAGTTTACTGCATGAGAAAAGAAAAATCTTTGGGTTTTATTTGGAAGTGCTTGAGATATTCATTTGGGACTTAAATTAGCACTTTTCCTGATATTCACGCTTAAAAACTATACGTGTAGAAAAAGGGTATGTGTAAAAATTTTTAAAAGACATGTAAAAAAAATTCTGACACTTGTAAACACTCCTCAAGCTGCTTATTTATAAATATATTTTTGTTTCTTTCCTAAAGAACTGAATTTTTATGGTATATTTTTTAAAAAGCTGTATTATTCAACATAAAATATGACGCACATAATTAATGAGCAATGGGAAGGAGAGAGAGAGAAATAAAACGGTACGTTATGTGCAGTGTGTATTAATAACTAAATGCAGCACTATAATGATGCTGTATACTAAATACAGTACAGAGAGTCTTGAAAATACGAGGTAATTGGGGCTCACGCTACCTCAGATTACTGAAAACTCGGGTTATTCGGAAAATTCTTATAGCTGGAGAAACTTTACACTTTTCGGGTGATTTAAGGATGTAAAACAATGTTCATTTCAAGTAGTTTTCCATATCAAGTTATTTTTTCTAAAGCATAACTTCATATTCTCTAGAGTCAAAGAATATTTCGCTAGTGTTTCTGACACTGACCTCTCGATCTTTCTTTATTGCATGTACTGAAGGAAATTTTACTATGGCGAAAGATTCTGTATTCCAGATTTTAATACAAATCATACTTTAAGATATTAAATGCATGCCTTATAGTATCGATAAAGCACCTCCAATTAACCGGAACCTCAAACTTTTGAGACTCAGATTTTCGAGACTGTACTATAATTATGTTAAAGATACAAGAAGATCTTTGATTATATTAACTCCTTAAAAAATTAAGATTGTGATGATATATTTTGCGCGATTTGTATGCACTAACAAAGCTATGTTTCGACTAGTACGGTGTGGGAATTTCCGCTTTCAGTGAAAACCGATAATAGTCAATAACAAAAACGATACTTGCGCTCCGCGATTCCCAACCGAAAACTTTCGTGTTGCGGACGATTCTCCTTAGCTTTAAAATTCCTTACTCGTGAAAAACTAATTGCATTGTAACGCGTGCCCACGTATAACTGTTATGCATTTTAGTACTTTTACGAACGGACGAACTGTTTACACTTCACACTCCTTTTCCAAAAAAAAAAATACATTCAGCATCTAACTTCTGGTATTCCTTTGAATTTTGACGTCTTGAATTCGTTTTTTGCAATCACGAATTGTGTATTTCTTGGAATAAGGTCCTTCATTTCGAATTTTTCCTGGGGAGGGTATGTTCTCAAAGCAAAATGCACCAAAAAAAACCCAGCAAAACCACTAATTTTATGGGCAGCCCCTTTCTTCGTCTTTTCGACTCTCCGGTCTCGCTCTCGCTCCAATTTCATTAAACGCATCACCATTCAAATTTCACTTGATTCCCGAAAGACACAATATTTTATACATTAGTGAAGCGGTTCTTTATAATCTCGAAATACGTGTCCTACTCCAAGGTATTTGATGAGTTGGGGTTGGTTTGGTTTCTTTCCATTGCTTTCCACTTGATTTATTTTTAGATTTTTATTCGCAGTGACAAATTGCTATATGCCTTTTTTTCAGACCTCAGACATCGTGTAGTCCCTCTTTTAAATTAGCAGTCTGCCAACGTTACTCACCAACCAGCCCCTGCTCTGCTAACGTGGCGCCCACCCCTCACCTTCAGGTGGTGCAGGTCCGCGGTCCGCCTCTTGGTCCTCAGCAGATCAAGTTTTTATGGCGCCCATGTCCTACACACACACACACACACATAAACACACTTACCTATCGCAGCTCGTCATGGCGAAAAACATAATTTGAAATTCAAAATGTCACAATTCTTTTTTTCTTCTGCTTTTGCGATTTGTCAGTGTCCACCCAAAATGAATAAAAAATCTCTTGGAGTGATCAATTACAGAGTAAAAATTCTGAAAAAAATAAAAAAAATAAAAAAACGCTTAAAAAATAAACAAAGAAAGAAGCAGGCCCGTCATTTAGAAGGGGGGGGGCAGGGGGGTCAATTGCCCCCCCTGACTTTGAGAAATCAATGTATTTACATATAAGTGGGAGTGGTTTTTTATGTTTTCCGATGAAATTGCATTGTGTTTGGACCCTTTGCCCTCCCCCCTGAAAAAACTTGAAATGACGTCCCTGGAAAGAAGTGACTTTCAAGTCACCTCTTTTAAAGTCTGTCTATAATCATTGTTTGTGAGAACTCTTAAATTTGGCAGAAGCAGACTCGATTGTTTAATAATATTTATTTTGCATTGTTTTTGGGAATAAAATAACTTTGGAAAAAAATAAAACCGACTTCAGTTGGAAATTGCTCTAAAAAGTAAAAAATAATTTTTTTCTTTGAACACCATCGAAACTACTTTTAAACATAAGTTTTGAAGTCGGCGCAAAAACAATGTATAGAATCATACGCAACTATAATTCAACTGTATACATTTTAATGGATCCAGGTTCTTTAAAAGCATTCGCATACATTTCATTCATTACCACACATTCGTGTAATGGTACAAATATTCTGCTTTTAATTTTCAATGGTTTCTCTGAAAAAAGTTGGCAAAATATGGTTAACTATCATTTGACCTATCGTTTTTGCGCCGACTGCAAAACTTATGTTTAAAAGTAGTTTCGATGGTGTTCAAAGAAAAAAATTATTTTTTACTTTTTAGAGCAATTTCCAACTGAAGTCAGTTCTATTTTTTTCCAAAATTATTTTATTTTATTCTTTTTAGTGTAAGTGTACTTATGAAAAAAGGTAATGTTTCCATTACGAAACTTCACCTAATTTTCTTAAGTAAATGCTCCACAAAATTAACTGTGAAAAAAAAGGAAGAAACTATCAACGCGTCTAAAATTTTAAACGATTGACACTAAAAAATAATCTTTGTTATTCTCTGGTATTTATTTGTGAACTAGCTTAATCAAAGCAGTTTAAATATCAACAGCTTGTCAACTAATTTATATTTCAAAACAATTCTAGTTTCTCGCTGTTCATAAGATTTTAACACATACTACGTACGTTGCCTGCTAATGAGTTTCATGTTTGATTTAGCTAAGCCTTCATTTAAAATTCTCATTATCATTATTATTACAGTTTCATATCAACCACGTTTTGTAACAATGGATTTCATATTTAATCATTTAGGACAAATCGCTTTAAATTCGACTACTTATTAATGTTTCATACTTACTCCAGAGAAGCCTTGGTTCAAAATTTTCATCATGATTACTATTAATATTGCTGTTGCGAGGCAACAAATTTTTGCAATAATAGATTGAAATTTTAATCATTTAATGGGGGAAATGACATGAACTTTACTGTTTTCCATGATAACTTTTTTTCTAGTGAACAAATATCGTCATATGAGTTACCTAATGAGTTACATGGTACCTAAGTTACACCATCTCCTATCGATTAAAAAAAATCGTTCAAATCGGTTCTGTAGATCAGATGTTATGTGCGAACAAACAAAAAAAAAAAGTACATGCTTTGAATTGAGAACCTCCTCCTTTTTTGAAGTCGGTTAAAAATAAGCTAATCACGAAAAAAACAAACTTTAAAAAAACATTATTTTGCTCAAATATATATGTCCCAACAATGCTCTGAAGAGAGAGAGAGAGAAAGATAAAAGTTCAAAATTACATTTGTTAAGGATCCCCAATGCTACCTACTGGAAGAGTCTTGAGCCAATCAGTTACTCGTTGTTTCATTCAGTGTGTTTTGGCTCTTTATCGCTGTTTGGCAAAAAACAAAATTATTATACCCCTAAAAAAAGTTATGTTTTTTCGGGATATAGGGTAAGTGCTCCAGTAGTCGGCCAGTCTCCAGTAGTCGGCCACAATGACATAAAACTCCTCATAAATAGTACATTTTTAATTCAAAATCAGATATGGCGCATTCACACATTCATGTACTTATCCT